>VXCM01009165.1:8701-28144 GCA_014773175.1 Lucifuga dentata | reverse complement strand
TTCTTTGACTGTTGTTTTCCCATCCTTCTAAATTTATTAAATGGCATAATCACTCTTTGTCAGTCAGTTAAATACTAAATTATCATTTTTATGACATCATGGAATGTCTTGTGACATTTCATGATGTCATAAAAATGATAAGACATTCACCAAACAAGACATTCCATGATGTTATAAAAATGTTATGAGTTTGTGATGTCATCACATCACGTGAGTGACAAACGTACTTTGCATGTAGTATGCCATGTGGTACATTCTAAGGTAGATAATTCGGTTTGCAAGAACTATATTATTTTTAAACAACTGTTGATATGCTCAGTAAGTTTGGAGTGATGGCTGTAGTTTTAATAATAAAGTAATAAATAACATAACATAATAAAATATATATAATAACATAATAACGCAGCTCTCTGCACTGATGCTGATAAATCATGTGACTAATTGATCTGTTTTCCAGGACTAGAAACTCCTACTCTTCTGTAGTTGTTCAGATAAAAATCCACCTCTGAATACGTACAATATGTACGTATTCAGAGGTGGTTGCTGACAACTATTTCCCAAAATATATTACTTTGGCAGTAAATATCAGAATTTTTGTCCTACCTTCCAGAGAACCATTGGCTTCAGTTCATNTATTACTTTGGCAGTAAATATCAGAATTTTTGTCCTACCTTCCAGAGAACCATTGGCTTCAGTTCATTCCAAGAAGCTAAAATCAATTTGTAGAGACTTGAAACATGCTTGAGACATGTAATCCATCATAACAAACGTGTCTTTGAGGTTTTTTCTTTTTTTTTTTTTTTTTTTNTTTTTTTTTTTTTTTTTTTGGTGTTTCTTTTCCCAAAGTTACTTTATTTATTAAATGATCCAACACCCCACTGTATGTCTCCGCCAGGAAATATAGTCCTAGCTTGTTATCGAGATAATGACAAGTATTGTACTTGGGTACATTTTAAATGACATTCTTACAAAGTAAAAAACTAAAACATCAGATAGTAACAAAGCGGCTGCAGTTCCTCCTCTCTGCCTGCAGGCAGCTCGTGCTGCGGTGCAGAGATGCTGAACGCCTCAGAGACCAGAAAACCAGATTTAAAAAAGACGATCCAGGACGGATTTAAGCTTCATAAAAAAAGAAAGAACATCAGCTACATCATGCAGAGCAAACTTTGTTTTCTGAAAACCATGGAATTAGCGGCTTATCAGAGCTCGGTATCATGCAGAGGTAAGTTAGCTAACGTTATCCTGTTAATTATTCTTACTAGTCATACTATTCATACTAGTCACTCACTTTGCTGACATCTGTGTCTAAAATAACATGCTTTCTCTTGTTTCTGGGATGCAGTTTTGCTAGTTAGTGAAAAAATGCACACGTTAATGTTGATTAGCTTCTTCGGTAATACTACTTTTTTTCCTATTGCTATTGGTTCCAGTTCGCTATTAAAATCAACTTGTAGAAACATGAAACACGTTTGAGACACGTAATCCATCACAGCAAACATGATGTCTATTTTCTTTAACCAAAGTAACGTCATGTAACTGATCCAACACAGAGCTGCACAGAAGACAATGTACGTCTCCGCCAGGAAATATAGTCCCAGCAGAAGGCGGGCTTTAGCCAGAAATTAAAACAAGTTTGCCTTCTACAGTGTGTATAAGTGCAAGCAGGCAAAACATTGAATTTAAGGTGGATTTATCACCTGAACATTTGATTTGTGAAAGATTAAGGGATCTGAAAAAAATAACAAGAAATAAAATAGGGTTTTATGTTTTGGGAAATTGGTTGTCAGTAATGTTTACATGTATGCAGGTTGTATGTTTTGGGCTCAGACATGAAGATTGCTGATATAGTCCTTTAAATTTGTCTACTGTATCCATCCACATCTGCTTACCATACAAACTGAAGTTTGTTTCTTATGTGTTCGTATTTTTCATTAAAATTGTTTAAAATGTAAGTATTGTTTGCATTTTTTGGTAACGTGTAAAATAAAATGTAATGTATAAAATGTAACTTCTTACTCAGAGTACATTTGAAACAAAATACTTTTTACTTTTACTTAAGTTTACACAAATACTTTTACTTGAATAAAATTTTGTCAAAGTAACAGTACTTTTACTTGAGTACAACATTTTATTACTCTTTACACCTTTGTTGGAAGGTAGGAAAAACATTTTTAATTCACCATTCACAGTATGCTTTTGGAAATGATTGTCAATAATGTTACCTGTATGAGAATTGAATATATTAGACTCAAACATGCAAAATGGGTGGAATGGTCCTTTAAAACATGCCAAATGATTTGTCTTGGTCTGTGGGTCATAAATCATCTTCAGCATGAGGATTGTCTCTGATGTAAATAAATTAAAAAGCATACCTGTGTAGCTCATGTAATTGTTATATGGCGTGTCCTGGTACATGGTCACTCCACAGGTATCGTTGACAGGTCCAGGATCATGGCAGGCCTTGGATTTGGGTGTGGGGGCGGTGTCGGCACACAGATCTCCTGTCTCCATGGAAGGAGTGGTTTCCTGATTTTACACAACAACAACTCTTAGCAAATCCACACAGAAGGAGTCAGTGGAGAGCTCGTTCACTGTTTGACGCATTTCACCAAAACCAGATGAAGTAAGAATTCTCTTGAGAACAGACCGTCCTCATTTTTACTGTACATACATCATCTTCACAAACTGAAACTTTGCATTTAACACGTACAGTTTTCCACATAACAGTAAAACCATTTCAAGCAAACCAAAATATACCAAAAAAAAAAAAAANAAAAAAAAAAAAAAAGCGATAGGAGTAGACGTGCTGCCTTCAGATGGATGAACGGGAGAATGGAGGACCTGCACGACCAAATGCTAACCTTAAACACGCAAATCTGAAGGCGTTTGATTTGCTACGGCTATTCAAAGGCACGGTTTACGTGACGTTAAACATGCACCTAGTCTAGATGGATCAATAGATCACCTTGTCATTGTTTCTGAAGTAGATCATGCACATATTTACATCAAAAACTGGACAAGAGGTTGATAAAATGCACAACAGTTTGTCCTGACTGAGGGTAGAAAAGTGCTGACTTGGAGTATTTGAACCTTTTTTTTGGGGGGGGNGGGGGGGGGGGGGGATATGTACTCATAATTAATCCAAAGGTATTTAATTGAAAATGGTTTTTATTGAAGATAAACATCGTTATAAAACTAGACAAGCTGCAACTTGTAAGACTGACCTTCCTCAACCAAGAAGAAACGCTTTAAAGAAGACTGTCCTGTATGGGGAATTTACTCATTAGAATAACCTACCATTACGTATTAAAAATGTTCAAAATTAACTCACTTTTAAAAGGAAATGGAAAACTTATTTAGGTGAAGTTGCTTTTTTCCACTGTCTAGTGTTTAGTCCTGTGCTGTGGTCTTGTCTGTTCTTGGCTGGCAGAGGATGAGGTCAAAGGTCAGATATGACTGTATGTCCTGCATACTGCAAGGTTCCTCATTTGTGATGTGTTTGGATGCTATATGTAGTTTTAGCTAACGTAGACTGATGCTGTAATTCAGGGGAAGTCAAATATACATTTTAAAGGTCCACAAATAAAATTTTCAATAAGACAAAAGTCAGACAAAAGTTCATTTATTAAGGTCGGATTGGGATCTTAAGTTTTACAGGGAATTTAAGGTGGGGAGGCGGGGAGGTGTGTCGGGGGTGTTTCTCCGCTTTCTCTGCAGTAGAGAAAGCAGAGAATTTTGACTTGTATCTCAGCGATGTCTCACACACAATACAAATAATACATATGAAAAGTATAATTTGTTCAGAGTCTAGATCGGAGTCCAGATTTTTAGGATGACTGCTGTTATTGGACCTTTTCTTTTTTTTTCTTTTTTTTAACCTGAAGTCTGATTTTGTTATGTTTGATTGTTTGACCCCAGGAAGAATAGTTGTTGCAAAGGCATCAACTAATGGGAATCCACGATATAAACAATAAATAAAGAAAAACAAATGGCTCCAGAGTTCATTTGTATCCAGACCAAAACCACTTCCTAAAAAGGGTCTCAGCACGATTATTTTTCTGAGTGTGATCGCTGCATTCATACCCATATCAACAGACAAAACATAGCAACCTGACTGAAGCAACTAAACCACTAAGGGTGAAAACACCAAAAAACACTCCTACCTGACAGGGGTCATCGCAGGAGTCACGCTCGCTCACCCCCTTGAAGACATGGTACAGTCCAAAGATGTGACCCATCTCGTGAATCATGGTGTTGTTGTGGCCAGTTGTACCAAAGTAAGATGGATTTAGCACCATCCCCCCTGGACAAAAAACAGAAAAAAAATCATCAGTTATAATAAAATACTGTACATTCAACTTGTCTGAAGCTCGCTCTGTTCTGATTGGTCAGCTGTGACATTGTGGATGCTGGTCAAAAACTGGCTCGCTAGCGTCGTACTTGATGGGTGTGTCTAACCAGGAGTGTAGGGAGTTAAATTCATATGTTACATGTTGATGTCAACATGTTACAGAAGCAAAGTACCAATCAAAACCAAAGCTTTCAGAGAGGCTCATGTCCCATGGGTTTGTCTTATTTCATGCATTTAAGGATAAAACCGTATTTCAGCTTTCCTGATACTTTGCAAAATCTCTTAATCTTTCAAAATCAAATATCCAAGCGATACACCCACCTTAAAAATCAATGTTTCGCCTGCTAATAGTTACGTAGCCTTATGTAGTCACGGTCCTTTAAATTTTTCCATAAATGCAGGTCTTTTGGGACTATATTTTCTGGTGGAGGCATACACTCACTCCACGCTTTTTATTGCACTTAACTGAAACGGCGGTCTGGAAGGTAGGAAAAACATTTTTAATTCATCGTTCCAGTAGTATGTTTTGGGAAATGATTGTCAGTAACATTATGTGTATGAAAATTTAATATATTAGGCTCAAACATGCAAAATGATGGTATGATCCTTTAAAAAACTCCAAATAATGAAAAAAGAAGAATGCCACAGATGGAAAATTTTAAGTCACCCAGGTTTTTGTATATTCCTGACAAGCGGCATGTAAGTGGAGGAACCAGTTGTCTTCAGCATGCTATTACCAAGCAAATCTAGAGCGGACATGACAGTTACCGGGGTTCTAATTAGAAACAGTGTGCTCAGCAGCGAAGACACTGAACAATGAAGAATATAAATATGAAGACAACAAACAACAGGGCCTCTGGAGATGACTTGTCATCTGCTAACTCGTATTTAAGCAGAGACAGATGCTGAGCAACTCAACCGAGAGTCGCGTAAGAGCTTCAGTCGAGAATTGATTTCGGCAGAACAGCTTGATTCTTAAATGTGACACCTATGATTACCAGCAGCACCAAAAAAAACAAAACAAAAAAAAAACCTCTCTTTTTCAATATGAGTTATGAGGTACGTTGAGTCTTTACAAAAACGTCCTGTAAACATCGGTTTTCCCTCTAAAAATCTTGTCACTTTGCCTTTCATGTCTACATCCTGTATACATGAGGATTTATTGTGCTGGTACACATACACGACTGCTCAAAGTGTGGAATCACTAGTGATTTTCACACAGAATCAGTGTTTCCTATCATGTAAAACTACTTTTGTTTCATATGTATTTATGTATAAAATAATTCTACCATGTCTGGTCGTATTTGGCATCAACAAGAAGCTGTAAAAAATGAAGACATTTTACAATCATCCAGAATCCTGACATGAGTTGTAGATGATTCCAGATTCATGTAGAGAAGCTGTATGTGGTTCCAGAAATTATTAGGAAATTCTAGATTATTCCCTGATGCCCTAGAAACTGATGCCTCATATTTGATGAGAAATCACTAAAATAGTGTTATTTATCATTTAAAAACTATTTTCCCCCAAATATTTGAAATACTCAATAAAACACCTTAAAGGACCATACCAGCCATGCATGGTTGTATGTTTGAGCCTAATATTTTCATACACATAATGTTACTAACAATCATTTTCCAAAGCATACTACTGTAACGGTGAATAAAAAATGTTTTTCCTACCTTCCAGACCTCCATTGTTTTCAGTTCATTCTGGTACGCTATTAAAATCAACTTGTTGATATTTGAAACATTCTTGAGATAGGTAATCCATCATCGTGAACAAGACGTGTATTCAGGGTTTTTTTTAGAAGTTGTGTAATTTTAGCATTTAAGCTCAATAAAAAGCGTGGAGTGAATGTACGTCTGTACCTGTGAATATAGTCCCAAAAGAAGACCTGCATTTATGGAAAAATTTAAACGACCGTACTTCATAAGGCTGCGTAACTTATTAGGAGGCATTAACATCGATTTTTAAGGTGGGTGTATCACTTGAATATTTGATTTTGAAAGATTAAGAGATTTTGAAAATATCAGAAAAGCTGAAATACAGTTTTATCCTTTGGGAAATGATTGTCAGTAACATAACATGTATGAAAATTGAATATATCAGGTTCAAACATGCAAAGTGGCCAGTATGGTCCTTTAAAATACATTTTGGTGTTTGTATCACATAATTTAAAAAACACTATAATAGAATAAAGTAGCAAGAACTATTTAACTGACAAGTAATTCTAAACTTTTGAGTGGTACTATAAGTACCACTCAAATAATATATTTGTCCCTTTCTGTGTCTTTCATGGTTCCTCTACCTTGATTATACTTCAAGATGGATGCAGACAGCATATACACACACACGATTCAGTACACACTTCATTTGGACATCTGCATACAGTATATGGATGGATTTCCTAAACAACGGTCTCCTTTTTATCTAATTTTTCATAAGAATTATACAAATTTATCACAGTTAATTTGACGATATATTGATGTCAAAATTCGTACACATAAAATTGTTAATGATGTGAAATATAGCCTAAAATGGACTGTTCCACTGCATAAAAAAGGGGAGGGGGAAGTAAAACTGTATTTTTATGTACATACTGTAAAAGTTCCACATGTGCAAATTCAAAATCTGGGTAGTTTCTCTCCAAGAATTTCAATACAGTTGGCTTTCTTTGTATTCTTTATGACGAGTCTTTATGCTCTTTGGAGACATGTTGTAACAGTGGTCAGTGCAGATCCGCTCACACAACCTCTCTTCAAACGCTGTCGATTTGGCTTTATAGCACACATGCAGTGGATGAATGAGAGCAGCTGACGACATAAACATCATGTGGACAATCATAGACCATCTCAAACAGTTTAATAGAGAATAATTTGGTCTAAATTTAGCCGTCAGGCCTGTTTGGTGTGTAATCCTCTCTCCTGTCTGAGACATGCAGCGCGTAAGCAAACATAAATGTGAACTAAATTCAAAGAAATAAGTTGATCAAAGAGATGCCAGTCTTTCTACATCATATCTATAAAGGCCTTTCCCCACAAGAGGTGAAGAATTCGTCCAAGTATTTTGCACTTTAATACTGTTTTTCAAAATTATGCCTTGTTAGTGGAGCCTTTCACATTGACATCAGAATTTTGATTTACAAAACTGCAGCATCAAGCTCGATTTTTTTCCAAATATGCACCTGCGAATACAAGGCATTGGACCAAGCAAAGTGTTGTTTGCTGGGGACGTCACAGTAAAAAACATTCAACGGCAGACTGTCTGAGAGCTTTCTGTGTCACAGAACGCTGTCCTGTCAAAGACAAAGACAGACTGTGGAGGAGGACACCTGAAAAGCTTCATCATGAAGACGACAGGTAACCCTAAGCTTCAATTCCTGTATAAAACAACAAAACTCTCTGTGCTCTTGCCTCCATCGTATTGGAAGCATCCAGAATCTTCGTCACAATCACTTACTTGATGTTGACTAGACTTTATGTAGTGTATTTCTTTTTTTTTTTTTTTTTTTTTTTGCATCCTACTTAAATATTTGCCAACAAAACGCCTCACATTTAAAGTGTAAATATATTTACCACAACCAGTTCGCCTCTGAAAAGGTTCACAATTTCCTGTCATTTATTGGTGGTGCTGCAGCACCACTGTGCACACTGAGTAAAAACAGGTCACTTTAGGTACTGTCTGTTTAAAGGATCATACCGGCGATCGTGAATGTTTGAGCTCAATATGGACAATCTGCATACATGTTACGTTACTGACAAACAATTTCCAAAACGTAAAACCGTATTTTACTTTTCCTGTTATTTTTTCAAATTCTCTAATCTTTCAAAATCAAATGTTCAGATGATACACCCACCTTAAAATTCAATGTTTCACCTTCTAACACTTATGCACTATTATAGAAGGCACGGTCATTGTAATTTCTCTGTAAAAGCCGTCTTCTCCTGGGACTATATTTCCTGGCGGAGACATACATTGTCTTCCATGCAGCACCGTGTTGGATCAGTTAAATAAAGTTAGTTCAACAAAAAAAACTTAACAGACACAGTGTTTGCTGCAATGGATTATGTATCTCAAGCAAATTTCAAGTCTCTACAAGTTGATTTTAATAGCGTATTGGAATGAACTGAAACCAATATCAGTCCGGAAGTAGGAAAAACAATCTAAAATTTACTGCTAAAGTCGTATATTTTAGGAAATGGTTGTCAGTAACATAACGTGTGTGAGTTGTATATATTGGGCTCAAACACGCATGATCGCCGGTATGGTCCTTTAAGTCATGAGTTATTTCTTCTTCTTTTGAATAATTTCTATAAGCAGTTAAATTATCAAGAGCATGTCCAGCCTCTCATCTAACAATGACAATGGGATACGACCCTGCACAGGATAAACGGGTGTGTGTGTGTGTGTGTGTGTGTGTGTAGCTGGAGGCACAGGATTCATTATGAAAGCAGAAATTTGAAAAACCCTGTTAGATCTACAGTACTGACACAATTGTGGCAACTGGCAGAAATTTGGTCGTATCCTGCCTGAGCATTTCACGTAGGTTTTTTTGGAACTCTGAGGAATTTTCCTTTGGGAGGCTGAAATTAAGCTTTTGTTGTTAATTTGCTGCATCTGCTCTTAACGGCGTCATTCTTCAGCTTCCATATTTTCATGAAGTGGGGCGTATATAATAAAGTGGTAGCTGCGACATCTGCTCATGCCGTTACGTAAATGCTAATGTAAAGCATATTTGCGTGAGTTTTCACACAAAGTCATTTAGCGGGGCGGTTGTTAGGGAGGTGGTTATCTCTGTGGAGGTACAGACTGGAGTTTGCCAGGGAAGAATAAAGAAAAAAAACACATAAAAGGTTAAGTCATCTGAGTCCAGCTATTACTGGCTACGGTTGGACTGAAACGACTGCCAAACAAAGACAATTTGAGATAACGACCTGTACTTCATGGTAAATATAGAATGATCACGGAATGTTCTCCTTGGACACTGTGAGGTTAAACCTGCATCACGCTCTGATCCATCTTTTTTTCCCCTTTTTTTCTCCTTTATTTCATTTTTTCCCTTTTTTGTCATTTTTTCCCATTTTTATTTTCATTTTTTTTCACACTTATCCATCAAACATCTGGTCTTCTTACTCTTTGTCTTGTAGCTCCATCACCTTCACAAAAACCACTTTTCCACTAATTCTGTGCAGAGAAGTTGCTCTGTCACATCACATTGCCTTTTTTTGAAAACGCTGAGCTGGAGCTTGATGGCAAGGAGGGAAAAAGTGTCACGTAGCCTGGTTCATGAATGTCTGTGCTGAAAAAAGTGTTGCTGCGGTATTTCCTCAGTTGCATATCAGGGAATCTATTCAAGCAACAAACCATCTTGAAAAAAATGAAGATCTGTTTCATCAGCATGAAATCTGGGTGATGTTTTAAACTGTGTTTGCTCTACATATGTTAGTGATCAATAAATTCAATATATTAGTCCATGAAGTTGATCGGTCAGTTTAATTAAATGGCAAATTTTGATCTCGCACATGTTTTAGTAGCTCTTCTTCAAGTATCAACCACTGTCTGTATGTTGGAATGCATGCTATACTCTGATTTCTTTTTATATATGTATTGCAATTAAGGCAAATATGCAAGTAATTAGTAGGGTTTGATGGTTCACTGAATGTAAATTAATTGTATTTGTTTGATTTATTTAAACATGCACAAATAAAACATTAATCCCAAACTTAGAAGAGATGCTTTGTGCCATCTTTAGCAGCTAATTCCCATCTGTAATCCATGAGATAACACCTTTTATAATTAGAGTATGAGGAGAGTCTACAAAGTGAGAAGAAGCATCCATGCTGAAATAAAAAGAACATTAATGGACCATACCACCATTTCACATGTTTGAGCCGAAAATATTCAATGTTCAAACACATAACGTTACTAACAATCATTTCCCAAAGCATGATACTGGAACAGTGAATTAAAAATGTTTTTCCTACCTTCTAGACCACCATTGGTTTCAGTTCATTCTGCTATTAAAATCAACTTGTTGATACTTGAAACGTTCTTGGGATAGGTAATCCATCATCACCAACAAGACGTGTATTCAGGTTTTTTTAGAAGTTATGTAATTTTAGTGTTTAAGCTCAACAAAAAGCGTGGAGTGAATGTATGTCTCCATCAGGGAATACAGTCCCAAAAGAAGACCTGCATTTATGGAAAATTTTAAACAACCGTGACTTCATAATTTTACGCAACTATTAACTATCAAACTATCGCTTGAATATTTGGTTTTGGAAGATTAAGAGATTTTGTAATATATTAAGAAAGCTGAAATACGGTTTTATCCTTTGGGAAATGATTGTCAGTAACGTAACATGTATGAAAATTGAATATATTAGGCTCAAACATATAAAATGGATGGTATGGTCCTTTAAAAAAAAATCTAGGTCTGCTACTTGGAGTAAGCTTACTGAGAATTTTGCCGATATCAATCCCTTCAATGATGTTTGAAAAAATGGATTTATTATAGAAGTTTTAACGTGTATGTAAACGTACTGTGTGTCTTACGCAAACACACGCACACACACACACACACCACCCCTTGTGCATCGTGACTCTCAGTAGTGTCTGTATGCAGCATTCTCTTAAAATTCAGAGCTGTAAAGCAGAAAATGTGTCCTTTGTCAATTTGCCATTGTCTGCTTTACTATGATAACAGAGGAGGCAGTATAAATTCAATCTTACATAAATCTTAAATATGAAACAGCTCATTATCATGATGATTTCTGATTTTCGCTAGATTTTCCTTTTGCAAAAATATTGGGATAATTGGACACCGGTGCACTAATAGACATACATGTAAGGGAATCTAATGATTGAGCTGAATCAAATGAGCTGAAATTAGCCAGGATGCTTATTTAGCATGTTGCTGTGTAGTTAGTGTGATTTTTTTTTTTTTAAATTATGAATTACTCCTGAATATTTATGAGCTGAATACATTTCCTGACCTCAGGTATCAGTCAAATCCATTTAAAACCAATTGAAATAGGGTCATTCCTGGGAGGGGTTATATGTATATATAAATACAAGGTCTCCAATTTACTGTAATTTATCTGGCTGTAACCTTTGCTATTGTTTCTATATCTACAGTATGATTGCTATGATTGTTTTCCTCTGCGTTGTTCTGCAGTAGAGTACGGAAGATTTCTGAGAAGTTCCGGTACTCCCGAAAATGTCCCGGTACTCTGAGATGAAAATCACAGAGGTCCCGGTACTGCTTACCGGCCACTTCAAGCACTGAGCATGAGTATGTCTGAGTATGTATGTAACAAGAATTAATCAGAAATGCAGCAATTTGCTTCAAATCGTAATTTACTGGACTTGTGAAAAAATAAAAAGTTAAAATAAAAAAAAAAAAAAAATTCCTGAATTCCAGGGCTGGGTGGGTTAGCATCCCCACCAACCTGTCTTCCTTCATCCATGTTTCCAAACCAAGTCATTCCAAGCCGTCACCTTTTGTCTGTTTGATAATGACACTAAAAACAGGACACTTGAGGAGGCTTTTACTGAAACTCAATCAGCTGTGTTTGGAATGATTATTATTTCATTTTATTGTAAATATTCTGTTAGGATTTTCTATATATTTCAATATGGTTACTGCAGAAATGCAGGAAATTTGCCATCATTCAGTTTTGAACGTGTTTCTAAAAGTTTTGAAAACAGTGTGTTCGCATTTGAAAAATGTGCAGCAAATATCTGGTGTTTTGCAGGTGGAGGAATGGAAAAAGAGTTCATGTGTTCTGGAAAATGTGATCATTGAATGCATTTTGTGTGAAAGCAATGAAAAATGATTGACAGTTTGGTCCCCATAGACTTCTGTTTCACTGACTGTGTAAGGGTTTTGACAATGTGACTTCAGTTTGGACCAATGCTTGATAGCAATTGAAAAAAAACTGTAAAAGTACATGGACATATGTGTTTTTTGCTGAATGATCTTATGAAACCCAAAGATTAGAGCAAACACTCATCCTCACTGGTAGTATTTCACCTTTGAATTTTACTTTGTGCCCAATTTTCAAACTATTAAATATCATGGGGACATGTCTATGCTGAGGAACCCCTAAATGGGAGGAAAAAAAATCAGTGGAAGGAAAAAAAAATATCAGTGGAAGGAAAAAAAAATATCAGTGGAAGGAAAAAAAAATTAGCCTTTTTTGCAAGATACACAATACTTTTGCATTGCAAAAATTTTGCAAGATAACGCAAAACTTTTGTGAGATAACCCAAGAGACCTAGACCCAAGCACCAATATAAAGACATTCAAGTGAATGTCTTTATATTTTAGTCCAAGCTCAGAGGAGAACTCGACAAATTGCTCCATTGTTGCCTAGCAACAGCCTGCATAAGAGTGACCCAGATATACTATCGCACTTCCGCTCAAGGAAGAGTCAAGTTTTGTGAGATCTCACAAAACATTTGTGTTATAATGCAAAAGATCTCACTATTTTTTTCTTCCTTCCACAGATTTTTTTTTTCTTCCCATGTCTCCTTAGGATTTCATACTATGCAAAGTTTTCCCTTCACAAGATACACTTTTTTTTTCTCTGGAGGTATACAACAACAGAAAAAAAGAGCATACATAGCTAAAGAGCAGCTGGAATGTCGGGGAAGGCGGTAACAACAGTAAAGAGCCCTCTCTGCCATTTCTTTGCTTGGTCGTTGTTGGGTTGATTAGTCTTTTCCAGTGGAAAAGAGCCTAATAATTGCAAGAGGAAAGCGGCAACATGCCGGGAAATCTCTGCCAGTTTCTATTACTCTCTCTGTCTCATTTGCTTATAACCAAAGCAGACAACAAAACCCCGAAGGGCGAAGGAGGAGATGGAGAAAGAAGGATGAATCTGAAACATAGAACTGGGATGAAAACACAAGACATAAAAAAAAAAGGGAAAAAGAGAAAAGTTGAGAAAGTTGAAAAGACAGAAGCAAAAAGAAATTTGGAGCTCACCTTGGTGGGTAAGAGCCTCCTTCGCCCATGGCCAGGTCGCAGCTCCTGCCAGCTCCTCACGAACCGAGTTGCTGGCAAAGAAAACGTTAAGCGTGTTGGTACCGCTCAGATGCAACTCTTCCTTTAGCTCCTTCACACTCATATAGGCCCTGCAGAAATAATCAAAGAAAAAAACATACAACCATTACAACCCTAAAGATATGAAGCATGAAATACTAAGGTGTTTCCATTTGTTTTAAATCAAGTTACAAAATTAATACGGATCTGTTTAGGTATAAGTGGTCCATGAATAAGAATGTAATTACAAACATCCATTTAATAAACTATTACCTTTTTCCTTAATAATTTATCTGATGGATTCTTGTTAAACTGATAACAAATAAGAGATATATATTGTTTACAAAACATTCATATACAGCACTATTATGAATTAACTGAGAACATCTGAAAAGAAGAAGGATATGAGACACTTCACCAAAAATAGGTTAAATAGCTCCATAAACCATACCACCCATTTTATATGTTTGAGCCTAATATATTCAATTTTCATACACATAATGTTACTGACAGTCATTTCCCAAAGCATACTACTGGAACGGTGAATTAAAAATGTTTTTCCTACCTTCTAGACTGCCATTGGTTTCAGTTCATTCTGGTACGCTATTAAAATCAACTTTTTGATACTTGAAACGTTCTTGGGATAGGTAATCCATCATCACCAACAAGACGTGTATTCAGGTTTTTTTAGAAGTTAAGTAATTTTAACATTTAAGCACAATAAAAAGCACAGAGTGAATGTATGCCTCCACTGGGGAATATAGTCCCAAAAGAAGACCTGCGTTTATGGAAAAATTTAAAGGACCGTGACTTCATAAGGCTGTGTAACTATTAGCAGGAGAAACATGGATTTTTAAGGTGGGTGTATCACTTGAATATTTGATTTTGAAAGATTAAGAGATTTTGCAAAATATCAGGAAAGCTGAAATACGGTTTTATCCTTTGGGAAATGATTGTCAGTAACGTAACATGTATGAGAATTGAATATATTAAGCTCAAACATGCAAAATGGATGGTATGGTCCTTTAAAAAACTGCCTGTTTTCACTCAGTGTGCATAACAGGGCTATATCAGGGATTCAATGTGTTTTGTTTGGACATCGGAGGATTGCAGATGTTTCAGAATAGGGCCCTGCATTAAAATAAGGACATGGAAATGTGGATAATATACAGTATGTCCCCTTTAAACACTTTAGACACAACTGAAATACACGGCAGAACTGCGGAAAAAGATCCAACTCAGCATTCACAAAGTGCTTTAAATGTTTCATGTCCTCAGCATGCTCATCTCTTTCCTCAACTGCCCCAAATGTATGGTGACTTCCAAACTCTAATTGTTTGAATTGGTCTAAGTACTCCAAACCGCAACTGCGAAGGCACTTTGAGGTCAACTTTGTTTTTCTGTCGCAGGGGTGATGTCACATGTCTTTTTTTGTCCTTTTGCTTTCATAGCTGGACAGCTTTTGCACCTTTAACCGTTAAGCCTTACCAGCTCTGAGAAGCTTGCCAGCTACCCAAAGCTGTCATGCCAGTTCATACCAGTTCATGCCAGGTCAGACTATTGGCTGATGATTTGGATTTGGATACTGGATGATTTTCTTATTCCTTATTGAATTTTTTATTTTTTTTTTTTAAATAAAAGANGATACTGGATGATTTTCTTATTCCTTATTGAATTTTTTATTTTTTTTTTTTAAATAAAAGACAACAACAACACTTGCTGCAAACACTCGTGTGTGTATGCAGTATGTATTTTGGTTCATGGCAGCATTATACACTGCCAAGACTTCCACTGCTGCTTCAGGAAAGCATTAGGCTGAATTAGGTCCTTAATACATATTTATTAAAAAAAAGTACACAGTGTTCTATGGATGAATCATAGTTTGTGAATATTGTTTGTTTGTGAATACTGGATTTAAGTGTTTTTCAGTGATTAGGAGGTTTGTGGTTTATCGTGTCATGTTGTATCTCTTAAACAGAGAGTTAAGGTCTTATGTGATTGATCAGGTTCAGCTGTGGAGGCTTAAAATTACTTAGTCATACTTTAATCTTTTGCCTCAGTCACTGCAAGTGTATTTGGATGTTTTTGGGTTTTTTTTACGTTGATGCTTAAAATCTGATTTGAGGTTTTTGCTTTTAAAGGAACATACCAGCAATTGTGTATGTTTTTTTAGCCCAATATATACAATCTATATACACGTTACTGAAAACCATTTCCCAAAATATGCTACTTTAGCGGTAATTTTACAATTGTTTTTCCTGCCTTCCAGATGGCTATTGGTTTCTTTTCATTCCAGTTCGCAATTAAAATCAATTTGTAGAGACTTGAAACGTGCCTGAGATAAATAATCCGTCACAGCATTCTGTCTACTTGGTGTTTTGTCAAAGTAACTTTATTTAACCGATCCAACACAGAGCTGCAATGGAAGACAACGTGTGTCTCCGCCAGGAAATACAGTCCCAGGAGAAGATGGCTTTTGCCGAGAAATTAAACGACCGTGCCTTCTACAATCGTGCAAAAGTGTTAGAAGGCTAAATGCTGCATTTTAAGGTGCAAATATCACCTGAACCTTTGATTTAGAAAGATTAGGGGAGTTTTGAAAAAAAATAAAAATAACAGGAAAACTAAAATACTCTTATATTTTGGAAATTGGTTGTCAGTAATGTAACATGTACTATGCTGGGTATATATTGGGCTCAAACATGCATGATTTGCATCACCTCAGTCTTTGCCTCAATAAGCTAAAGGACCATACTGGCGATCATGCATTTTGAGCCTATTTTCATACATTACATTACTGACAATCATTTCCCAAAGGATAAAACCGTATTTCAGCTTTCCTGATATTTTGCAAAATCTCTTCATCTTTCAAAATCAAATATTCAAGTGATACACCCACCTTTAAAATCCATGTTTCACCCACTAATAGTTACGCAGTCTTATGAAGTCATGGTCCTTTAAATTTTTCCATAAACACAGGTCTTCTTTTGGGACTATATTCTCCAGTGGAGGCATACATTCACTCCATGCTTTTTATTGCACTTAAATGCTAAAATTACGAAACTTCTAAAAAAATAAAATAAAAAAAAATAACCTGAATATATGTCTTGTTCGCGATAATGGATTATCTAACCCAAGAATGTTTCAAGTATCAACAAGTTGAAGTGAAACCAAACCAAATTGAATATATTAGGCTCAAACATGCAAAATGGCCAATATGATCCTTTAAACTGCTCAGTTTTTTTTTTTTTTTTTGTTTTTTTTCCATAAAATGTATAATCTATATAATTGGTCATTGGCTCTGTGGTGTTCACATGGTGCCAACAGCCTAAATAATAGATAAGCAAGCATATGACAGAAGATCACAGCTTTCAGCTGGAAAAAATCTGGATGGATGAAAGAAGCAGTCCCCATCCTCCCATCCACGACTGTCAATGTAGCATTAAGACAGACACTTTACCTTTGAATTGGTCCAAAGTTGATACTCAGCAGCCAAGAGCTCTGCATGAGTCCCCATGCTATCGCTCCCTCAGTGCAGTTGTTGTACTGTAAATAAGAACATGTTTTCTCAGGCACCTCGCCTGACTAAATAAGATTGAAGATTTAAGATGCTTTGGGGGGAAACCCTTCTCTCCCTGCATTAGGAAGCTGAGTTCAGCCGAGGCTGCATGCGATATCTGTCACACCAGAATGTGCAATTACAAGTGACAGAAAGCAGACCGCTAATGAGTGGACACTTCAACCTCTGAGGCTAATAAGAGGATGTTTCAGTGAAAGTCTGAGACCGACTTGCCAAAAACAAATGAGTCTACGTATTTAAAAAAGCAAAAAAAAAAAAAAAAAAAAAAAAAAAAAAACCCTGCTTATAAACTGACAAAATTCCTAGTCAGACGCAAACAGCAAAAGCAGCGCTAGCTAATGCAAAAGTGGACGTGTTTGTCAATTTTAAACCATTGGTGATGAAGAGCCCAATTACTTTGAAAACTCAGGAATCATTAAACAGACTTTAGAATCTCTAGAGACTCAAACAGCAATCAAACTGTTTCACAGGGAACAAAACGTCTGTTAAATAAGAAACATAATTTTATGTTTCAATGCAGTTAAAAGCTGAAAATGTTTCCTGGTGGAAACATTTCTGCGCAAATGTTTAATAGTGATTAGTATCATTGTAACACAATCCAACCAAACAGTCCTGTTTTAAAGGACCATGCCACTCATTTTGCATGTTTCAGCCTATTTTCATACACGTAACATTACAGACAATCATTTCTCAAAGCATACTACTGGAACAGTGAATTAAAAATGTTTTTCCTACCTTCCAGACCTCCATTGGTTTCAGTTCATTCTGCTATTAAAATCAACTTGTTGATACTGTAAACGTTCTTGGGATAGGTAATCCATCATCACCAACAAGACGTGTATTCAGGTTTTTTTAGAAGTTATGTAATTTTAGTGTTTAAGCTCAATAAAAAGTGTGGAGTGAATGTATGCCTCCACCAGGGAATATAGTCCCAAACGAAGACCTGTGTTTATCAAAAATTTAAAGGACTGTGACTTCATATTTTTGTGTAACTATTAGCAGGAGAAACATCAATATTTAAGGTGGATGTATTGCTTGAATATTTGATTTTGAAAGATTTTGCAAAATATCAAGAAAACTGAAATATGGTTTTGCTTTGGGAAATGACTGTCAGGAAAGTAACATGTATGAAAATTTAATATATTATTTCTCAAACATGCAAAATGGATGGTATGATCCTTTAAATGCTAACTTTAATTAGTTTTGTTAGCATTTATTATGAACTGTATTTACTTTATAGTATTTATGGAGATGTTGGAGCGCTTGGAGGTCAGAAGTCGGGATTTTCAAATGGGAAATTCCAACATCCCACTTTGACTTGAGTGTTGAAAAAAGAAAATATGTTGTGACAATCCAAAAAAAAAAAAAAAAAAAAAACTCTCTTGACAAATCCACTATGATAAAATATAGTCACTTTTAACAAACCAGTGCAACAGGTTCGAACAATCATAGCACACACTAAGAACGGATTATCCATAACGTGCCACCTGCAGACTGTAAGAACCAAATGTGAGAGGAATGCAAGCTGCAAGTAGCCTACTTTATTGCACACCAACGTGCACAGAAAGTGTAAATCAGGCATAACACTGGCAACACCAGCGGGCTCACTGTGACAAAGGATTAAATCTACAATCCCATTCAGACATAAGAGTCATGTTCGGCCTTCATGGGTGAATTACAACAGCGTTTTATGAGTGAATAAAACATGACCGCAGTAAATCACGAAAAGGATAAAATTCGATCTGCAATAAGAACGTCGCACGTGAAACTCGCATGTCTTTCAGGGGAGTTGTGTGGAACTCTAGCAATCGCTTACCAAGAGAGAAACATGTCCGGGCATCAAGAGCCTCTCTGTCACCCACTCGTTCCCTACTTTCCACCCTTTCCTCTCCTCTCTCTCTCTTCATCATTTCCCCCTCTCTCTCCCCCCTTTTCTTTATTGCCATGCCAGAATCGGTGGCATACCTGGCCATGGCCATCGCTCTGAAACTGGCTCTTGACAACAAATTTGTGTCGTGACAGCAGCTGGCTTCCAAACCATCTGGCCCTGTACTTGCCGGCAGCAGCTGCAAACATATAAGGTCCTGCGTTTTCAATACCTGGCCAAGAGCTCAGATGGGGTGGGGGGGATATCAAAAACCCAGATCCCAAATATAAAAACAGTTCAGTGTTCCGCAAATGCCAGCGAAATGTCATCCTCACATTAATTCTCTCTCTCTCTCTCTCTCTCTCTCTCTCTCTCTCCCTTTCTCTCTCTCTCTAACATGCATTTTCAACAATCTGGGGGTTAGGACCCTTTAAGAAGACCTACAAGACCTACACTACCGTTCGTCCACTGGGTCCAGTTTTTACTATGCTCAGGTCTCTCAGGCATTTGCTGTTCATGTTTTTTTTTTTTTTTTTTTTTTTTTTTTTTTTTTTTTTTTTTTTTTTTTTTTTTTTTTTTTTTTTTTTTTTTTT
>VXCM01009164.1:10213-24384 GCA_014773175.1 Lucifuga dentata | reverse complement strand
ATCACATTACCACCTCCATGTAACCCCCCACCATCATGCTACCACTTCCATGCTTAGCGTAGGTATGGTGTTGTTGCTGTGGAGCACTGATTGGTTGATGCCAGATGTAACAGGACCCCTGTCTTCCACATAGTTCCACTTTCCACTCTCTATTCATAGAACATTCTCCCAAAAGGTCAGAGGTCATCAAGGTGCATTGTGGCTAAATTCTTCTGGGTTAGCCGTGGTTTTCATGGAGGCCGTTTTTGGCCCGTGTCTTTAGTAGCCATGACCTCTGACCTTCACTGAGGTGAGAGAGGCCTGCAGGTCCTTTGATGTTTCTTTGGCTCTTCTGTGACTTCCTGGATGAGTCGTCGCTGCTCTTGGAGGAGGTTTGGAAGGTCGGCCTCTCCTGGGAAGGTTCACACTGACCCAAGTTCTCTCCATCTGAAGATAACGGCTCTCTCTTGCCTCGTTCCCACCAACGCAGCACGGGTGCCGGTGCTGGTGCTAGGCCGGTCCTCAGCTCAGCACCTGAAATTACCAGCTTGCATTCCCACCAGCTTCAGAGCCTACATCGCTTTTACAGACAGCAATGTGTAAATATATGTGACGGACTTTAACGTGGTGTAGGAGCTGTGGTCACTTGTCATACACACATACAGTACAGTACATACACACTGAAGTTGGAAATAGCTCGCTGGATATATAGCTAGACGAATACATCTGTGATTTAGCAAATAAAGCACGGTAGAATCAACGTTAGGTTATTGCAACAACTTGCTGCTTCTGGCTGATTCTCAAAAACAGAGTCCTTTAATTCATTTTGAAGTCCAGCTTTAGTTTAGCAGCGTCCAGCGCCACTTTTCCTCAGTCGTTGTGGTCTCTGTAGTCCTTTTTCAACTGTTTTTTAGCTTATTTGTTCAACTGTGCTAGTCACTAGTGATGTTACGTCTGATGCCGAAGCTTGAATCGAAATAGCGATGCAGTGACGTCTAAACCACTGCTTTGGATCAGCGAAAATCACGTGACTGATGACGTTTGAAGCAGTTGCTGCTTCGTTGCTTTAACGAATGTGTGTGTGATTTGAACTGGTCGGAACCAATGAGGCGCCTCTTCTCTATAAAGTTTACCGAAGCACGCACAAACTTTGTGAGTTGTACAAGTGGCGTACTACATTGTTCGATATTATGTGTGATTAGAAAACTCCACCACCATAAACCAGGACACAACAAACATTAATATAAAATTAATGTAAGACAGTTAATGATTTATGGAAATCTTTACATGGTTGGCCGAGATCTAAATCCATAAACATATATTTCTTCTCATTCAAAACAATCCAATGGGAATAATATTGAATGATAAGGAAAATTTAGTTTCTTGTAAATAATATTGTATTATGCTAAATCCCCCCATTGTGGAATGAACAAATGAACTCTCCTTTTGTAAGGTGTGCTTGAAAACTATTAAGAGCCCTCCTGCTCAAAAACTCGGTTCTCTGATATATGAATATTTTAGCCCCTTTTGTTTTCTTTTATTTTTCTTCATGTTTTATCCTGTATTGTTGCAGTTGATTCTTTGCTTTATAGAGTATATTTCTAATATTTAATTATTTGGAGATGTTGTTCTTTTGTGAAAATCTACATACATGGTTATGAAATGTATGAAGCTTGACGATTACAATTTTAAAAAAATGATGATAATCTGGGAATTGAACCAGTAATCTTCTGTGTGGGAGACAAAAGATGTTTTAACTACGCTATTTGTGCCACACTTCTTCCTTGGAAATTGTAGATCTAATATGCCAGGTCATTTGCTATTCATTGGTTTTACCACTAGAGGGCAGTGTTCATTGATTCATATGAAACTTCGAGTAATGAACCTATTTCCGACACAGTGTGCCGGAAAGCCTGAATGCTTCAGAAAGCTTCATTTCGCCATCACTACTGTCATGTACTGTCTATATGTAAGAGAGGGTCTCAGTTACAAAATAACTCACGTTTATTTGCATCCATCCGTGTTTTCCACAATACCCTGCAATTCTGTATATCTTTATTAAAACATGCTGTGGTCACAAACGCCCCCTACTGGCTATAACCTAGAATATCCCACAAATACTAGTCACGCTAGCTCACTGCAGCTCCATTCTTATTTCATCATATATTTAGTGTCACTTATACACAATTACATAAGAAGTAATNACTGCAGCTCCATTCTTATTTCATCATATATTTAGTGTCACTTATACACAATTACATAAGAAGTAATTAAGTAGGCAGAGTCAGACAGCCAGTTCTAAAGTGCGTTTACAACAACGGTCAGATCAATGGGCGTCTGCTATGAACAGGAAGTGAATCTTCTTCAAATTAAATACCATCTTACATCGTGTATGTATTACAATATATTTTAGGTTTTTCTTGAGAAGTCTCCAGTTTGACTTGCATTTCCCGACTGCACCAGATCACCGGCAACATGTTTGATTTAGATAAACAACAAGGCGTGTCCCGCCTCCCGCTCCCTGACGTCACAGCTGCTGAGCTCTGAAAGGGGTATAAGTGGATTTTTGGAATCCCAAAGCCTTAGGCTGGATTTACACTACAAATCTTGATGCCCAATTCCGATTTTCTGCCTATATCCAACTTTTTGTTCAGCGTATTTACATTTTCTTTTTTAAGCGGCTCATATCTGATACCTGTATTTACACNTTTGTTCAGCGTATTTACATTTTCTTTTTTAAGCGGCTCATATCTGATACCTGTATTTACACGGCTTCTACCTGTAGCAGCCCCGATGCAGTTGCGCATGCGCACAATTCTGAGACGTATGTAAACGTAACGCTTCAGTGGATGAGAGAACTGTTTAAACGTATAATCAGCAGGTAAAAACTTTAACTTGCAGAGAGAAACATCTGATATGTTGTGTGAGCGTTTATCTCTCCATCAGGACACAATCCCGATCACGGAGAAGCGGTGAGTTTAACTGCAGCTGTCGCAGTAACATGTCTATTTGACATAAACACACATCAGTGTGTCTGATATATAGTATGTCCTCCATTTCTGTTTACAGAGAGTAATCATCATATTGATCGCTTCATCCATATGTAGATAAGACAGAACATGACGTCGGAATGAGAAGGAAATTCCGATGTGTGTGTGTTTAGACAGCATTGGTGGATATCCGATATGTATCTGATTTATTTCCACTTACTGAAGTGGCCCAAATCGGATCTGAGCATATCCGATTTCATGTGGCTTTTTACCATTTACATCTTCAGGAAACGTATCCGATAGGTGTTGCATGTGTGCAAAAAATGGGAATCAGGTCGCGTGTGCGTGGTCGGTGTAAATCCAGAAACAACTTTGTAACTTTCCAGGCTGATATATTTAATCAGCTTCTTCCTCATCTCTTCTGGAGTGTCTTTTGTAGTGATATTACGTGGAAGCGTGTCGAGCAGTCAAGGAAGTTTTCCGTGAAGCGCGTGTCGAGGCGTGTTTCGTTTGAGATGAATGACGTAATCGATGACGTCCGAAGCCTCGTTGCGCTCCCGCACCACGTGACTGGTTTGGAAAGTGCTTCGTATCCTGCCGTGAGATACCACGTGACTGGTTTGGGAAGCGCTTCGTATCCTGCCGTGAGATACCACGTGACTGGTTTGGGAAGCGCTTCGTATCCTGCCTTGAGATACCACGTGACTGGTTTGGGAAGTGCTTCGTATCCTGCCGTGAGATTTGTCCCATTACTGGAACCACTTTGCCAGAATGGTTCAATGCTTCAGGCTTTATCTCCATCACTAGTCTTTGATCATGTCATAGTGAGCTGCTGCTGCTTTTAGCTCCTTCCTGCTTGTGAACATGGTGTGTTAAGTGATGATGTGATGAACAGGGCTGCAGGAAGCAGGTCTGGGTGTGTCTAGTCCAGCTGCAGCCACTTATCAATGCAGTTTGGTAGTTTTTGGGATATAGTAACTAAGGGGCGTTTACTTTTTCACACCTGACTAGCTGGTATTGCATAACCTGTTTGCTTCAATAAATACAATTATCATTTAAAACTTGTACTTTACGTATGTTTGCTCAGGTTGCCTTTGTTTTATGTTATATTTTGTTTGAAGATCTGAAACACTTTAGTCCAAGATACACAAAAAGAGGAGAAATCAGGAGGGGTCGGATATTTTTTCACAGCATGTATGTGTAATATTTATTTTATGTGTACATGTATATTTGCTTACATCTATGTATGCATGCATGAATTTATGTATACACACATTTTAACTTTATTTTGTGTAATTACCTTGTAATTGCCGTATCTGGCCTGAAGTTGCATATTATTTAAATGTTGCTATTTAAGGCATTCTAGGTATTTTCTTTTTTCTTTCTCTGAAGAGCACTTTGTGCCTCTGCTAGAAAAGTGCTATACAAATATATATCATCACAAGCAGCAACAAAATCCTGTTTAATAAAAAAAAATCCACTGACATGTTTAATAAAATGTCCAGTTAAAGTTCACTAACACTGATAAACTTTATATTTTAACTCTGACGGTGAAACACACTTAGAAACATGATGATCTGTAGATTAGAAAGTCAGATTTGTTCTGCATGTCTGTCAAACTGTTCATGTTCATTGTTACAGTAATAATCAGAATATTTCATTATTATCTTGTAGAAACTAAAACACAGCAGCTCCAAGCTGTGACATCATCAGTAAGCGACGTGGCTTCGCATGATGCTTGAGGAGCGACAATGTTTAATTTCTCTTAAATCGTAGCTCCTCACTTCTTTTCTTCGTGTCTTCAGTGGGCGGGACTAAGACGCCAGGAAAAGACGCAAGTGATGGAAGCGTGGAAACGAATAAGAACTCTGGAAGACGTCTGGACTCCACATACCAATAACCAGCTTTAAAAAACCATTAATGCTGTAATGCTACAGGTTTGTGGTTACTGACCTGTTTTAATTCAGACGTCTATGCTGATGGCTGTAAATTATGTATAAACAAACGCTGATGAATCTGAGACAAGCAACTTTCATTTTTCTCAAAACACTCCTTAAAAACCAAGCACAGGATATTTATTACTTACGCGACAGAAGCTTCCACACTACGGTTTAAAACCGGCTCATATGCAGTATGTCAGTAAATAAAAACAGAACCAGGTATCAGTTAATGAAGTTTGCCATTTTATTTGTATTTACTCCCGTGCCATGAGTTTCTGCTTCTTCAGCTTTTTCTGTGAAACCTGTGAAAACAAACAAAAAAAAAAACCCTCAGCCATTCACCTGCCAATCACAGAACAGTGATGAAGCTTACTATTGAGAGTTGCTCAGTTATTTTCAGTATTTTCATATTGAAATCCAAAGGTGTCCTAAGAAGTCATCACTGCAGCTTCAATTTCCAAAACGCCCAACTTCCCCTCGGCTCAGTGTTTCCCCACGCTACCTTTTTCTTCTGGGCCACCTCCTCCTCTGGTTTGGGAACGATCTGCTCCTTCTCGGTGAGGATCATCTCGATGTGGCAGGGGGAGCTCATGTAGGGGTTGATACGGCCATGGGCGCGGTAGGTGCGTCTCCGCATCTTAGGAGCCTTGTTGACTTGGATGTGCTCGATAACGAGGGAGTCCACATCCAGACCCTTTAACGCACATCAACATAGGCAGGTCACAGGAGGCTTCAGCCATGTGTAGCATACGTGGATTTGCTCTCAGTTTTTATCATTTTATTCATATTCTTTAATATGAATAAAATGAATAAAATTTACTCATATTCTCATGTGCATATTGGACATGGTCAGATGACTGGAATGTTGCTCTGATAGCTTGTGTATCATTTCAAAATGCCTGGCACGTTTAATTCCACAGAACAATGCCGAAGCCAAACACATTTTAAGGAAGGCTGAAATTATTATTGATCCAGCTCTGTTTGTTTTAAAACATTATGAACCAGATTCAAACGTTAGCGCATGGTTAAATGCATCGCTATGCGCTAATATCATGGCGTAACCGCGTTCCTTCATTCATAAACGCCTGTTAGCGACATATTTTAGCGTTAGCCTTAAAGAGGCGTTACTGTGATATTTCCTTATTTTACATGTAGTGGTAGCTATTCATAAAACAAACCCACACATTAAGACCTGCTTCATTCTGCTGGTAAATTTCATGGTATGAAATCTGGGCAACATGTCAAACTATATTTGCCTCACGTGTTAGTGATCAATAACTTTGACAGATAAACTCGCTCAGCTGATCAGTTTTGAAATGGTGAATTTTGATCTGATCTCTCGCATTCTGTTCATTAATAACCGCACGCGTTCATGCATGCACACCTGCGCACACACCCTGGATTTTTCCATGCTGGGAAAAATCCCAAAGGTTTCAAAAATCACTGTCAGGATTTTTGCATTTATTAAGAAACTGGGACATACAGAATCACAACGCAGAATATCACGTTTATGTAGCTACTATATATGCAATATAATAATTACCTGTTAATCAGACATTTAGGCGACAGTAAAAACATGGTTTATAAAATGATTGACAGGCACAGCAGATTGCTCAGATTCACATTATTTTCATGGCTTATACAAAAGTGTCCTAAATGATCATTACAATCCATTTCCTGTAAAATATCTTTTGAATTTTTTTAGCGCTGTCACTGAAGTCAATGTACTTCTTAAGACGGCTAATGTGTGCTGTGATGACAGTGATGCACCGTGTCAGCATCCTCATCATCACTTCACAGAAAACGCTGTGTTCTGTACCAATCTGAAGCTTTCAGCGTACCTTCAGCTCCGCGTTGCTCTCAGCATTCTTCAGCATGTGCAACAGGAATTCTGCGCTCTTCTTGGGCCAGCGTCCCTGTGTCCAGCCAAACTGTTTGGCCTAAAATAGAGANGGAATTCTGCGCTCTTCTTGGGCCAGCGTCCCTGTGTCCAGCCAAACTGTTTGGCCTAAAATAGAGATGAGAGATGTATGGACTGTGACGAAGAAGAGGAGAGACGTTCACTTTTTCCACACTGTACTATGAGCTCTGAAGGCTCATGTCTTTTACCATCAGGAATGACGTGTACAACGTCTCAACAGCCTTCAGCACAGAGATTCTATTCATACATATTTTGTAGTAACTGCACAAAATGTCTGCAGAAATGAACTAGAAGACACTCAGAGAGAACAACTCTGCCAAGGATTTTATAAGGAGGAATACTCATCATTTTTTCATTGTTGCTAAAATTAGATTTGTTTTTTGCTGGGGTGGATGAGGGGGGAAAGTGAGCTGCAGAATACATCCAGAGTGTGTAGAAAGAAAAGCATTAAACAGAGCTGAAAACTGAGCACTGCATACAGCGCTTTCATCTTGTCAGAGCGCAGCGTCAGTCAGCATCTCTCTCCTTTACTCACACTTTGCTGATGCGAGGAACGTGCAGCAGTTCAACGCTACCCTGTTCTTTACCTGCAGCAGGTATCTCTGCTTTCTGTCGTTCCAGTATGAGACAAATTCAATTACTGAACCAGAGACAGAGAGGTAAGGTATATATATATAAGCTATATATATATATATATATATATACCTGATAGCTCATATAGTAGTGCATATACACATGCTTATAAGCAGTCACTTATAGGCTAAAACCTTCTAAAGTATTTATGAATATGATCTAGCTCACATCCAAAATGTAATTACTTCTTCCTCTTGACAACATCTATCTGTCCCCCAAATCTCTTTATACCTTTGAGATACTCTGCTAACAAAGCGTGATGTGTAGCATTTCAACATGTTAACCCTGTATCAGGTCACAACACATCTGAGCCAGTCAGCTGACATGACGTAGCCATCTTTGGTGAGTTTGGTCCAGCTTCCTGTTCTCTGAGGCTGCAGTGCGTCATATGAGCAGCTGAAGTGGAACACTAAAGTCACAGAAGCCGCTCAGACTACAAAATGTATTTCATGTTGAGATCCAAAGGTGTCCTAAGATAGTCATCACTGCAGCTTCTGAACTGACACTGTGCTGACAGGCTCAAGAGTCCACTGATTCAAAGGCTGTGCGGTGTAATCAGAAGTACTTTGTGTACATTAAAGTATTTTTCAAGTAGAGCTCACCTGAGCACATCTTCCAACCCCACCGTTGTAGCGACGGAAGGGGACACACTGATGCTTGATGACGACGTCCCTCAGGTACTTGTTAGCCTTGCGGATATGCATGCCCTTGATGGCCTGGGCCGTCTCACGGGTGTTCTGTTAACAAACACCCAAAAGGCGTTACGTCCCACACGGCGCCTGACTGCACTCCTACATATCAGTACTGCGTCAGGGTGTCTGCAGCTTTAATTACATTTAAGACTTTTTTAAATGCCTCTCGAGATGAAATTTAACATCATGAAAAAAGTATGCGATGCCACCAATTACTTCAGGTTGAGGAACATTAAAAATTATTGATTGACCTTTTTTTTTAGTATACACGTTTGTCCAAATATACTGGATCATTAAGGAGCAACTGAAAGATAAGCAACTAAAAAAAACTGAAAAAGAATATTAAAATCCAGTGGCTGTGGTGACTGCAGAACACAGCCAGCCTGCAGGCATTTCACACACACTCAGGTAAAGTTTGGCTCAAACACTGTAAAGTAGTAACGCCTCCTGTAACCTGAACATGGACTGTCTGCTCTCACAGCAGCAATCTGAGCTCTGCGCTTCAACATTTTAGCACAGCTGCAAATAAACGGTGCTTTTGGTTTTGACGTCAAGGTTCTACTTTGGAGGATACTGTTAAAATCAGCGTCTATATCATCAAAAGGATTTTCACCGTATTTACAGATCTCAGTATGGCTAATGTGCACAAAATCACAGGTAAATAATCGAACTGATGTGTGGAGCTGCATACCAACTTCATGTGCAACGTCGTGATTACAACACTTTTAAATAATGTTCTTTTATAACTCATTTTTTTGGGCTCTAAAATAAAACGTGCTCTTTATGATCAGTTTAAACTACACTGTGCATATTGATGAGTATAACATGTCACCAATGATATGATTTCACAGAAAGACCATGAGAAACTTTTAATCCTGAGTTGCATCAAACGGCATGAAGCACAGCTACGTCCTGTACTGGATGGAGCTGAATGGAGCTTCTGAGCCGGGTGCTGAGAAATACGTTTTCTGCACGTATGATTCCGCATCTTCTCACCGTACCGGCTTTGAAGAGCTTTTCAGTGCGCCTCATATTCACATCGCCACTTCCTGGAGCTAAGCTAACGTTATTTCAAACTAGTTCAGCTCAAAGTGTCTTCCAGACTTTAGAGCTCCTCCACAACAGTGAATGATCGGCGTTAGCTCCTCTCATTCTGGTCTCATTAAATTTAGAATACAGAACAGCGATTTACGTACAAAAGCTCTCCATTCTTTAATGACATTTCACAGTACAACACGCGCAAATAAAAACCTAAATCTGGAATCACAGAATGACAATTAAGGCCTTATTTTTCGATAAACAAATTTAAGACTTTTTAAGGATCTGTGGACATCCCATTGTGTTCAGCGAAAAATAATAATGTAAGTGTTAAATATTAATAACATAATTGTTTTTTAAGCCTGATTGGTCCCAGCAGAGCGGCTGAACGTCGTCTATCGCTCTCCTTATAGTTGACAGCTATAACCAATTACTTTTACTCTGAAACAAAACGTGGATGTGTACTTGTTGTTTAGGCATTCTGTGTAACTAGAACTTTCAAAAAATAGTAGTGTAGACACAAGGAGGACATTTTAGTGTGGATGTGGTGTAAGCCAAAATCTAAGCAAGGGATGAAATAAACATGTTTACAGTGGCTACAGTATATTAAGTATTCATCCAGCCTTGGACTTTGTCATTTTATGTANCAACATGTTTACAGTGGCTACAGTATATTAAGTATTCATCCAGCCTTGGACTTTGTCATTTTATGTATAATGGATGTAATTGGACTTCTGACACTGATCAACAGAAAAATACCCTAACATGAATACAAAAACAGATCTCTCCAACCTGTACCTCTGCTGTGAAGAAAGTGGGACATGAAACAATACAGAAGGTCTGATGGCCTCATGTCAAAATTTAACTATTTGGCCATCATATTAAACATACAGCGGGGTCCAAAAGCCTGAGACCACTGTGGAAACGCTTCTATTTTGCATTCTTTTTGAATTTAATACCAGACTTTTCATTACAAATGACAATATCATCTTAACAATTAGAGTGAAAAGTTGAATCTTTGAAAAATGTCCATGACTGTCAGAATATCTTAGTATCTTTAGCTATAATGACAGCGTCATGGACTCCACGTCTGTAAAAACATGATGAGCTAAGTTATCAGCATGATGTGACGATGTTCCACAGAGCTTCTATGACGTCAGACTTTCTGATTATTTCCACATTTACATGGAAAACAGCNATGTTCCACAGAGCTTCTATGACGTCAGACTTTCTGATTATTTCCACATTTACATGGAAAACAGCACGGATTTTACATGTGGCCTCAGACTTTTGGACCCCGCTGTAACGTCATAAGACAAATCAAAGGCAAATCGTCAGAAATACCATTCCTACTGTGAAGCACAGTGGTGGCAAATACATTGTGCTGGGGGAAAGCCTCTCTGCAGCAAGGCTTGTGAAGGCAGAGTGGAAGTCAATGCAGGGAAATGCTTGAGGGAAAATCCAAGAAAGCTGCCTTAGAAGCAGTTATTTTCCAGCATGAACACAATGCATCTACAAAGATGCATCTATTACATACTGACTGGGTGAAAAATTTACTGAAGTTGTGCTTAATATTTGTACTTTACTGTAACTTGTTTGAAAGATGTCTGTTTCACATTTACAACAAAAAGTTTTCTGTTGATCAGTGATATGTGAACACCTTGCCACATTACAATGAATGGTTAATTTAACTTAAGGTAGTTCTTTGAGCAATAATACTGATTTTACCTTTACACCAAAAAGAATCTCAAAATACCTCAGCTGTGACTATCTCACGGAAGTCTTGATTTGGCTTTCAGTATGACTTGAATGTGAATCAGCTTTTACTATACTCATTCATTTTTGCCTGTACTGTGACTAAGGCAAAAACAAAAGCAAAAAACTGAGTAAGCGGTATACCTGGATGAACTTAACAGAAACACAGTGCTTAACTGGCTTAGGAGTGGAAGACAGACAGGTGAGGAAATTACATGGAATGCTTACACCAAGCCGGTGGAAAATTTACATGCTGGGGTTAATCAGCCAACAACTACGTCATCATAGCTACTTAGACTATGCTTAAGTTGATTTGTACTAGTTTCAATCTGATTATAATATTTGCATGATGATAAAAGATTTAATCTTATTACTTTAAGTACAGTAGAACTGAACTTTAACGTGCATGCGTTTGTCCTGTTTAATATGAGAACTATATTCTTAAATTCACAAAGCAACGTGTTTCTTACCTTAAAGTGAACCCGGAGATTGGAGCCCCTTGACTTGCATGCTGAAATGAGAAAAAAGAACTTTTAAAAAGTTTTACAAAGTTCAACACAACAGCAGATGATGAGCATTAGCTTGGTAGCTCAGTCATTTTCTGAGTTTTTTTTCATGAGAAATCCAAAGGTGTCCTAAGAAGTCATCACAGCAACCGCAAAATCTGAGAACTACTCAAAGAACTTTCATTTTACTCACACTTAGTTGGGTTCTCGGGATCGAGTGAGTAGCGGACCATTTTCAGATATCTGCAAGGATATCACAAAAACATTTTTCATTCAACTTCCAGTCACCACCTCATCCGCAAACTCCTGTTAGCTACCGTAGCAAATTTGGCTAGCCAACAATACAAAGTCTGACGTAATTAATCGGAAAACTTACAAAGAAAAATTAACTTCAGACCAAGCAGAAATATAATCTGACATTTTAAAGGTATTGGTTAATGAGGGACAGAGTTCAGGCTGGACAGTTAAACGGCTGAGTTCCTATTCGCCGCAGCAAACATGGCGGAGGGCTGGAGAGACCCAGCGCCGGCTTTCACACCAATAGTCCATTTCAACTAAAATGTCCGCTTCCATACAGAAGACAGAAGATAGCATTCAAAACACTATGTAATAATTTACAAATCCCAGCGGTTTAGTACACAGGATGGTAAAGATTTTTCTAAGATTATGAAACCATTCTTGTATTCATATGGAAGCTGCCCTCCTACCTCTGAGGCCGCGGAAGAGAAGAGGAAGTGCTAGAGCGACAGTTCTTCCTCTTCTGCTGCTGCAGCTTTAGCGCCTCCTTCTGGCCTGGAGGCGCATGAACAGTTCCACCGGTGCTGCTGAGGATTTGTGTGCAGTGGATGTTTGACAGTTTATGTTTCATCCGAGAAGTTGCAGTAAGGCTTGTTGATTAAAAAATGTGTGATCAAACACACAGAAACAAACATATAGAAATAAACAATAAATACAAATATAAGCTATAAAAATAATTTATTGGGAAAATAAATAGTGAAATAATGTTATCGCAATATAAATGAATTTAGAAAAAAATAGAACAATGAGTGGATATATGTATATAGATAGATAGATAGATAGATAGATAGATAGATAGATAGATAGACAGATAGATAGATAGACAAAAATTCCATAAGCTGGACCAATAAAAAGAAAATACAGATCAATGGGTACAGTCACTCACCCAGACTCCACAGCAGTCACAGTGGTTGTAGCATCCAGAAACTATCATAACTCAAACAAGATCTGGGATTCCACTCAGGTGTGGCTGCAAACACACATTACACCCGGTTACCCAATAGCTGAACAGCATGGGATCTGTACAGCTCAACTCTAAAGCTAAGTTGGCCTCCAGGTTGCTGACCAGGCCAGTTGTGAGTTTTCTGACTCTTTTTCCAGCCCTATTTACTGATGTCTTTCCTAGAGATTTAAATGCACAGATCTAATTGTAGGTGTCACTTTAGTACGTTCCTATTGAAACAATGGCTAGTTGAGCTTCTTAGTGACTGAAGGTCCTGTCATCTGTGATCCAATACTGAACCTTCATTCAGTTTAGATCTTTTCTCCTTGTCATCTTGATCCAAGATGACAAGGAGAAAAGATCTAAGTGACAGTGACATTTTTTTTATAGTCACTGAGCATGGTAGGATATTAATTTCTTCATTGGTCATGCAGCACTCCTTTCTGGAAGCATTTGCACACATTCAGTAGCTCTATTCATTTATTTTAGTTTTTCCTTTAATTTGTCATGTATGACTGTATGATTATATTGTATATATGACACACAGCAGCTGAATTCACAAGTCAGCTGGTGTAAATTGATCTAAGTAATAATCAGAGAAAGCGTAATCAGTAATATGAGCTGCTTCCTCTGGGCCTGTCTGGTGTCTCTGCTGGTTCGTGGTGTGGCCTAGTGCCTCGTGGGGGCTGGTCACTGGGTCATGGAGGGTTAGGATTGGCTGCACCATGCCTGTCTGTTCACCGGCCATGCAGGTTTTAGAAGAAGTGCGACATGTTAGAACATGTCGCGCTTCTTTTAATGCACTCACTAGCTTAGCGCTTACATACACAGAGTAATAGGGACAGATATTCAAATCTATATATTGGATTCTTCATAATATTTTAGCACATTATAGGTCTCACTTTAGGTCTTGGGGTGCAGGTGGTGGGGGTGGTGGTCTTGCAGGGCAGGCTGTGGTGCAGTAGTGTGCCACAGCNGGGGTGCAGGTGGTGGGGGTGGTGGTCTTGCAGGGCAGGCTGTGGTGCAGTAGTGTGCCACAGCCTCCCATGACAGTCTGTCATCTGCCACACCTGGCCTCAATTTTATTGCAACACACTTTCTCTTTGTACACCTAGGTGGGGCTCACACTAAGGAAGGAATAATAATATTAACAGTAATAATAATAAATAATTTTTCTTTTAAAAAAAAAAGGGGGGGGGGGGGNTGGGGGGTAGTGGTTGTAGACTGGGGTCCCTGCATCCTGTCTCACTGTGGACTCGTGGCCCATCCTTGGTGCTCGTGGGGCCCGGCGCACTGTGGCCTGGAGGAATGGTGGACATCTCTGTGCAGCTCTGGAGATGTCCCTGTGGGGGGCGGCCTGCTGATGGGGGGCAGGTGTCCTGGTTGGTGTTGTGGGATGCTGTCCTGCTTGCAGTAGCATGGCCTCCTGGCACTGGGCATGGGCGTGTGGGAGGCTGGGTGGGGATGGTGCAGATGG
>VXCM01009164.1:0-10030 GCA_014773175.1 Lucifuga dentata | reverse complement strand
CCGGCTTGGCAGGCCATGCTCATGTGTGGGGCATGGGTGTGTCGGCTCTTGGCCCTCATGCCCCACTGCTGGCGATCTACCCATGTGATGTTGTGGCCCATGTGGTGTGGGGCCAGGGTCCTCCCAGTGGGCTGCTGCCGGTGCTCCACACCATGCCTCCTGGGCCTGGGGGTGCCTCTTGCGCTTCCGTGTGTGTGTGTATGTGTTGGGGGGGGTGCCTCGGGGTGTTGCCTGGCCTGCTCTTCCGGTGGTCTGCCTGTCTGCTCCGGTGGTGCATGTGGGTGCCCTTCCTGGCTCCTGGGCTCGTCTGTTGTCCTGGTTCTCCTCTGTCCCCCTGGAGCTCTGCGTCCTGGGTGTCTTTCCATCTGGGGCGTGCTGCCCGGCCATGTGGCTTCTGTTGGACTTGCAGACGTCCCCGTGCTTTGGTAAGGTTCTGTGTTTAGGTCCTGGCCTGACACACCAGCTACTATTAGACCTGATCTTAAGCTGTGATCAGGGTCTCTGAGGTTCCTGGACCAGTGTTTGAGGCCGTCACCACCACTTAGTGCTGGGTGTTCTCAGGGGGATCAGGACTCTGGTGATCTGGATTTGGTGCATGAAACTTTGCAAATTATACTACCAGACTGTTACTGTCACTGTTTGTTTATGTGTTGTTGTTTGTCCTGGTCTGTTGTGTCGTAGGTTTTAGCCTCTTTGGTGTTTCACAGATTAAACCACTACACTGGTTATTACTGGTTATTACTGGTTATTACTGTCACTACTCGTCTGTGTGTTTTTGTCTTTGTATTGTTGTTCAGGTGTTTAGCCCTCCTTGATAAGAAATTGTTTGTTAGTTTTAAATAAAACATGATAGGTTGGTTGGTCAAGGAGGCGAAGGTCACACGCTCACACACACTCACTAATGCACATTGTATTATCTGTCTGATGCAAGATCAAATGGCATATATATACAAACTGGTTTATGCCAATCGTGGCATATACCACAACACATATATACGCAGACAGATGGGGAAAAAAGTAATATGAGCTGCTGTATGAAACCATTCTTGTCCATCTATGAACCTGGTTATGTGTATCAGAACAAGACCATCTTCTTCCATATTACAGACCATATTGTCACCACAGACATTCCAAAACAAAAACACATATGTAATGATCTAAAGGCTGCATTCCGTGTATCAGTCCCAGAGCCCTGGGCATACTGACTAGCACACCTGTATGGATTCCTTATGCTTTTCATAAGGAGTGTTTCCATCACTCAGTCATGACTTTATCCAGCGTAATGATTGCTTTACTTGTAACATATGTTCAGTGTAGCTGCTCGTACCGTTACAGTATAGCAGGATGATAGAGAAACTGCTTAAAAGCCTCACTTATACTTAACGCTAACGACGCGTACGCGCACTTAAAATGGCGACGCGTTTTTAGCATCGTTTGTGCGCGTCATCCAGAATTAACGTGACGCTAGAGGCATGGCAGTACCTACAGAAACCACAGGGGGCAGTGTTGTGAACATTTGTCGTGACATGAGCAGCACATGCGGGACCAGTAAATAAGCAATGTCAATGCCCAGGGACTGTGGATAAAAATTAGCCTTGTTTTGGCTAACACATTTACACCATGGCTATGTGNAATGCCCAGGGACTGTGGATAAAAATTAGCCTTGTTTTGGCTAACACATTTACACCATGGCTATGTGTGATGTTAATTAATGTAGATGGTGCCTGTAAAACTAAACAAATAAATGAAAAGTGTGCATGGATAACCGATGACACAGAAAAATGGCTGCAAGTTTTGAGGAGAAGCTGATCGGCCACAGGAAAGTCGATCTCGTGTATATAAACCAACCCCCTATTTTTTTTTTAAAGATTTTTAAAGAAACCGGTATATTGTAATTGTTTAGCAAATTACCTGTTTTTCCTCGTGCCGGCATTTATTTATTTATTTCAGCAGCTGATTACCGCAATCACAGCAATGCTTATTGGCTGCCGCAAAATGTTTAGTCAGGAAATATCTCATTCTGAGATATGATTTAAACTGTTTTCCAGATGAAGATGATTGGGTGAGTGCTCTTTATGTTTGTTCGTTTCTGTAAATCTGTAAGTCACGGCGCCACCTGGTGGACAGAGCGTTAACCCTCCAGATCAACGTTAACTACGGAGGCCGGTATGTACACAATTCTGCTCACGACACGCTACACGGGCGCATGCGTACGCGTAGTTAGCGTGAAGTACAAATGAGGCTGTTTCTGGCTTTTGTTGCAGATTATTTTGCTATGCATTCTATCCAGACTGTTTCTGTCAGTTGGAACAGGCCGCTGTGCAGGTTTACCGCTTCAAACTAGAGTCTAAAGCCCTGCTGATGGCCCATACAGGCCCCAAGCCTTACCAGCAGTGGGCCTAAAAATATGAACACAAGTTTATTATGAGGGTAGCATTGAAGTGGGGTATTTAAATTAAAAAGGGTTCATCCTATAGGGAGCATGAATCTGATCATCAAATTTTAGGGTAATTTGCCCATTTTGATATCTGCTTGTGTACTGGCCTGAAATTGGTGCTAGAGGTCACCGAAAATGGTATGATTCATCCTCTGGGGAGAATAAATATCACAACAAATTTCATTGCAGTGGTCAGTAGTTGTTGCAGTATCTTGATGGACTGAAGTGGAACAACAAACCTAGAATGATCAGACTAAATATGGTTTGATTAGTTAATACTAAGTTCTTGTGTTTATCACTTTAAGAAAAAAGCTGAACCTTTAGGTTATATTATCAAAAAAGAAAACCAAAAAAAACAAAAAACAAAAAAAAAAANAAAAAAAAAAAAAAAAAACACAATGCAGTGATACTAAAGCCATTATTGGTTTATTTGTATTTGGTGTTTTCTGTTGAATTTGAATTGTGAGACGTTCAAACCAGCTTCATATAAAACCATCTGTGGACTCTAAATTGTCCAAGTCAGTCATGCACAACATTGCACTGTAAATAATGTCAAAGCTAGACTGGGACAATGAGTGTCAACATACAAAAATAAATATTTGATGTACTTAAGAAAAAACTGTTCCCGCAAATATTTTCACACAGTTCAGTATTTTCTCGGTGAAAAACACCTTGAAATGAATTCCACTATCCAAACAAGAGATCCAAACAGTGCAAAAGAGTCAAAACCTGGTGCTTTGACAAGTCCTCTTTCTCTTTTCCCCATGCACAGCAAAATCGTGTCTTATTTATATATAGTGACCATTTCTGGCCAGCTTCAGGATTACCTAGAGAAGGGTTGAAACTTCATTTTATACATTCAATATAATTTGGTCAGAGGAGACATTGTAGGTAAATATGTGTACAAATCCAACTGCACTCCAACATGCTTGGCATGAAGGTCTTTCCTTAACTTTCTATTGTTATTAAAGTCTTTAATATCATTACAGGTGGAGCACTACATGCTAAACCAAAGCAGACTGGAAAGAATGGATTTTATTGGGATTGCTGCTGTTGTATTTACTAATGTGGAGATTAAAAAAAAAGAAAAACAGCCATTTCATCAGTCTCCTGTCATGATACAATCTGCCTTACACTGGAAGCATAGAGAAATATTTACAGATAGTCATAAGACGGAATCAGTCTTCTCTCTAACATCCTGTTCTCTCTTCAGTGTCAGCCTTTACAACAGCACTGAGGAAAACAGTTAAACATTTCAAACTGTAGCATCCTGATCACTGGTCCTCTGTTCATCTTTTACTGTATGGATCAGTGAGGTCTATCCCACTATTCAACAACTTACTATAAAATCTTCATCAGTTTTTTTTTTTAGCATGAGTACATTTTAAAAAGTTTTAAACAATTTTCAATTTTTTTGAAGTTGTAATTTTTATTTATATATTTTATCTCCAGTAAGGTATTAGACATCATTGAAATGTGGGGATAAGTTAGCAGGGCTTATGTGGATAACGCCACCATGTGTCCCTTTACTTTATATCTCAGGTCAGAACACCTGAATCATGATGTGTAGAAGCAAAGTCTTTTTTCCTGGATTGATTAACCAAACAGGTCTCATAAAAAGATCTCCCAACATTCACACATTTTTCACACTGTCATACATGAACCCCTATTATGTACATAGGAGCCTTAAAGAACCACACCGGTGGTCATGCATGTTTGAGCCCAATACACACAACCCGCATACAGGGTGGCATTACTGACAGCCAATTTCCAAAGCACAAAATCATATTTTAATTTTCCCAAATCCCCTAATCTTTCAAAATCAAATGTTCCGGTGATACATTCACCTTAAAATTCAATGTTTCACTTACGCACAATTGTAGAAGACACAGTCATTTTAATTTGTTGTTATAAATCGTCTTCTCCTAGGACTATATTCCTTGGCAGAGAAATACATTGTCTTCTGTGTAGCTCTGTGGATCAGTTAAATAAAGTTACTCTGGCAAAAAAGCCTAATACACACTTTGTTCGCTGTGATGGATTACACAGCTCAAGCCTGTTACAAGTCTCTGAGTTGATTTTAACAGTGCACTGGAATGAAATGAAACCAACAGCAGTATGGAAGGCAGGAAAAAAAAAAACTTTTGAAATTTACTGCCAAAGTAGTATATTTTGGGAACTGGTTATCAGTAACCTGTCAATCCCATGGTCCATTTTGTCCTCACTCGTGAACAAGATCCCATACTTAAACTCCTTCATTTGGGGCAGAAACTCGCTCCCAAACTGAAGGGAGCGATCCACTGTTTTCCAACAGAGCACCATAGCCTCAAATTTGGAAATGCTGATTCTCATCCCAGCCGCTTCACACTCTGCAGCAAAATGTCAGTGGAAGCTGGAGGTCACACTCTGAAGAGGCCATCAGAACCACATCATCTACAAAAAGCAGATATGCAATCCCGAGGCCACCATATTGGACATTTTCTGCCCCTTGGCTTCGCTTTGAGATTCTGTCCATGAAAATCACAAACAGAGTTGGTGACAAAGTACAACCCTGGCAAGCCCAGCTTCCACTGAGAATATGGACACAGCTCTCACAGTGGTCATACAAGGACTGGATTGCTCCTAAAAGTGACCCTGTACCCTGTACTCCCCCACAACATCATCCAGAGGGACCTGGTCATAGGCCTTCTCCAAGTCCACAAAACACATGCAGGCTGGATGGGCATATTCCCATGGCCCCTCCAGTATCCCAGCAAGGACGAAAAGCTCTTCCACAGTTCCACGACTGGGACGGAATCCAGATTGCTCTTCCTGAATCTGAGGTTTGACAATGAGTCAGTCTCCTTTCCAGCACCCTGGTATAGGCATTCCCAAGGAGGCTGAGTGGTGTAATACCCCGATACTTGGAGAATACCTTCCAGTCCCCTTTTTTCAGTCCACTAGTACTGTTCCCGAGTGCCATGTGACACTGAAGAGGCAAGTCAACTAAGACAGCCCAACAACAGCCAGGTCTTTCAGCATCTCATTTTCAGCGAATCTCATCCATCCGGATGCCTTTCCACTGCAGCACTATTTATCTACCTCAGTGGCTTATGCCAGAGAGATGGGCAAGTTTCCCAGAGAGTCTTCCAGCTCTGCCCCTTCCACAAAGAGCATGCCAGTCAGGTTCAGGAGCTCCTCAAAGTGCTCCTTCCACTGCCTCAACGATGTCCTCAGTCGAGGTCAGCAGTTCCCTACCCTTGCTAAGTACCACAGTCTTGGTAAGGCCCTTTCTGAGTCATCTCACAGTTTGCCAGGACTTCTTTGACACTGACTGAAAGAAACTCCTCCTCTTCCCTCAAATGTCTTCTGGATGCTCCCTTTAGAGGTTTTCCAGGCATGTCCAACTGGGAGGAGATCCCAGGACAGACCCAGAATACACTGGAGGGATTATATATCCCATCTGGGAAAGCCTCAGAACTCTCCCAGAAACAGCTGGAGAATGTGGCTGGGGAGGGAGAACATCTGGGTTACCTTGCTTGGCCTGCTGCCACAGCATCCTGATCCCAGATAAGTGAAATGGATGATTTTCAGTAAAGTAACCTGTATATGGACTGTATATGGATTATATAATGGGCTCAAACATGCACGATCACTAATGTGGTCATTTAACCCCATTCTGAGCCATTTGTAGTTCAATCCAAACACCAGAAGATGGTGTCTTACAGTCTTAGCAACAGTGGCTCACACATTTCAGAATACCCAGAAGTAATTACGACAAACACAAGTTAACAGAATTAGCTAGCCAAAGCCCTTACCTTTCCATTGATAGCAAATCTGTCTCTTCAGATCAAGTATAAATGCCACAGTACCTTGGGGATTTAGGGATTACTAAAAGTAAGAAGAGTTAGCATTAGCTGTGGGAGAGTACATGAGACTTTAGTCTTTGCATTTGGGGGGGGGGNGGGGGGGGGGGGGGGTTAAAACTTTCTGACATAAATATTTGGTGTTAGATCTTGAAATAAACAATGTAAAAAAAAGAAACTTTTTTTGTTTGCTGCTTTTGAGGCTGGCATGTCTAAACCATATGTTTGATCAACACATTGCTCCAGTTTTTGAAGATGATGTAAGAACTAAAGTACAGTAAAACATGTATTGTGTAAAGCGATGTTTTCAATATGATAAGGAGAAACCAAGTCATGATGATAAATGTCTCCTGATTTTCCCTTGTAGATCTGTCAGGCGTAAGTGCTTAAGATCATTACTGGCCACTTCCATTTCTGTCTAAACAGATTTTTAATTAACACTTCTACAAAAACACCNAAAAAAAAAAAACCAAAACAAAAAAAAACACGTCTTCTACAAATTTCTTTCAATTTCAACCAGCTATGATACAAACTTAAATAACCTAATCTCAGTGGTCACCAGTCTAACTAGTTTGAAATCTTTGTACAAAACGTACAAAGCCATAATTTCCCAGACAGGATTTAGATGTTATCCAAAAATCATGACTGCCATCAGCCAATCAACTTGATTGTGTTCTGATGTGGATCCATGCTCATGTTAAAATTTCTAAATGTTTTTGTTATTATAATAACTCAGACTGTTTGTCTTAGTGGAGGGACGGACTCACTGACTGCTTTCTAGTTACCTCAATAAATGCATGCTCAAAAAGGAAAACATTTTTGAAAAACTGAACCCTTAAAATATCCCCAGTCATCAAATAGACACTTGGTACCAGGATCAGGACCTACTGAGCTCATGTAGCCCAGTTACTACAAATGACACAGAGAAACGTGAAAATGGGTCCAAATAGTTTCAGCATGGGAGAGAGAGACACGACAAGACGAGGTGCTGCTGTCTGTCAGCCCAGACTGAAGTTTGTGCTCGTCAAAGTTCCTTAACAGTCTTAAATGTCAATACGATGAAGCTTCGTAAGGGACAGAATGACCTGCAACAGACAAGAAGACAGTTAATATTCAAACACACAAACTCATCAAATTAAAAGTACGGTGTTTGTTTACAGAGTTTTTGAATCTCTGCATTGTTTGTATCTTGTGCTCTACCAGGATATACAATAACCTCTAAATTATTTCTACATTCCTTATCAAAATAATTTAGATTGTATGTAAACAAGTATGGTATATGGAATAAATAAGTATTAATTGAATTTCTGCGTGATGTTAAGTGTTGTGTGCTCAGTGGAAGGTTAGGTGATGGTAATGCCACTTCAGTTTCTGATAAGGGGAGAGCAGTGGTTGATTATATAATGATGCCTCATAATTGTTTAAATAATTAAATAATAATAACTTTGCAATCATCACCCCAAATGAAATAATGGAACGACTTGGGCTGTCTTGCGTGGGTGATGAGCAGACAAGCCGATCATTCCTTATTGATGGGAATAATTAAAGTTACCTCCTCTGCTGGTACAGAAGAGGAATCAAACAACCAATTTGTCGCAAAAGTTATAATTAAGGCAACTTCCAGTATCATTTTTTGTCTTCTTGCAATACTATTTTGCTCAAGCTTATGGATCAACTGGAAATATATATTCAAACTTTGTTTACCAATTGGTACAACAAATCTATACAGAAATAGGTAATTATGTTAAGAATATGACTAGTAATAACAAAGGGTTAAGGAAACTGGAATTTGCAGGCTCTGTAGGATAACTTAAGAGCAGCTGAAAAGGAATTTCTGAGGCGTAAAAATAAAAATCAAAGAGAGGCGAAGGGTGAATCTAAGATAAGTCCAGGTAAATTTGACAAAAGCTTACATGCAGAGAAGCACAAATTCAATCAAGGACTTTCTTTACATATTGAGCTTCTACAAACTCATGACCCTCAGCAGTTTTGCAATGGAATTAATAAATTATGATAATAACAAGGAAATATTTAAAGCAGTTAAATTAGAGAACAGTGAATGTAGCTCTACCTTGGAGGTAGTTTTATTACACTGGGAAAAGGACTTCGCTGATTATTTTCCACCTGTCATAATGAGTGATTCAAATTTTCTAAAAGAAATAAATAATATTAATAGAAAGAAGTAATGGAGAATGAAACAAATGCTGAGATAAGTGGCCATAATCCGTACTTGAATGCAAATTTCACATTAGAAGAGGTTAGGAAGGTGATTTAAAAGTGTAAATTTAGAAAAGCAATTGAGGAAATTTAAATGAAATGCTGAAATCACAGAGGTTATTGACCGTTTTGTTGAAATTGTTTGAAATATGTTTTGATAGTGGAACAAATTTTAACTTCTAATTTTTAATGGTCTCTGGTTGGGATGCAGGACCTGTCTCCAAATGGGAAGGGCAGACAGCAGCACTATAGGTGGTGGTAGATTGTACCTGAGACTCCATTTCTGTTGAGGGAAGGTCTCTCTACATCAACATAAATGTCCTCCTTCACTCCTCTCTCAAACCAACCATCCTCTCTGTCCAAAATGTCCCATCATCATCTTCAGAGGAATGTCCTCTATGGTTCAGGTGGAGGTAAACTGCTGAGTCTGGTCCTGTGGTGTTATTTCTCCTGTGCTGGGCCGTCCACTTACAGATCTGCTGTTTGGTTTCCTGATGTAGACCTCTGAACACTCCTCCTTACACTGGACGGCATAAACTACACCACTCTGCTAGTGTTTGGGAGTCTGGTCTTTGGGGGACAAGTCTTTGTCTCAGGGTGTTGCTGGGTTTAAAAGAAACTGGTATCTTGTGTTGTCCAAAAATCCTCTTCAACTTTTCAGATGTTCCAGCCACATATGGGNGAAACTGGTATCTTGTGTTGTCCAAAAATCCTCTTCAACTTTTCAGATGTTCCAGCCACATATGGGAAGACAAGATTTTTTCTTTGGTCCAGGGTGTCATCTCTGGTTCTTCTGTCCCTAGTGGACTGGGATCTCACATTGGTAAAGTCCATTAGGATCCACATTCTGTGAGTGCAGCTCTCACATGTTTTTCTTCTTTATTTTTAGTTTGGCTGTTTGTGGATGTTGTTAGCTCTATTGTGTAGTGTCCTGATGCTGTAGGTGATGGTGTGAATTCAACAAGTACTGGTCTGTGTGAGTGGGTTTTCTGTAGATATCAATGTTGGGTTTTCTGTTGTAAACCAATGTGGACCTCACAGTCTAAGAAGCTATCTTATTGTCTTTAATGTCTTCTCTTGTGAATTTGATCTTTTGGTCTATGGAATTGATATGGTCTGCGGAAGCTTGTAATTCCTAGGGTTAGGGTTAGATCTGTAAGTGGATGGCCCAGCACAGGAGAAATAACACCACAGGACCAGACTCAGCAGTTTACCTCCACCTGAACCACAGAGGACATTCCTCTGAAGATGATGATGGGACATTTTGGACAGAGAGGATGGTTGGTTTGAGAGATGAGTGAAGGAGGACATTTATGTTGATGTAGAGAGACCTTCCCTCAACAGAAATGGAGTCTCAGATACAATCTACCACCACCTATAATGCTGCTGTCTGCCCTTCCAGAGACATTTGGAGACAGGTCCTGCATCCCAACCAGAGACCATTAAAAATTAGAAGTTAAAATTAGTTGTTTGAAATGTGTTCATTGTTTTAAATTTGAATGATGCAATTCACATCACGCATTATTCAAAG
>VXCM01009163.1:0-23694 GCA_014773175.1 Lucifuga dentata | reverse complement strand
AGTAAGCCCATTGTAAGTGTATAGTAAGGTTTTTGTAAGTGTATAGTAAGTGTATAGTAAGGCCATAGTAAGTGTATAGTAAGGTTTTTGCAAGTGTATAGTAAGGTTTTTGCAAGTGTATAGTAAGGCTATAGTAAGTGTATAGTAAGGTTTTTGTAAGTGTATAGTAAGGCTATAGTAAGTGTATAGTAAGGTTTTTGTAAGTGTATAGTAAGGCTATAGTAAGGCCATAGTAAGTGTATAGTAAGACAATAGTAAGTGTATAGTAAGGATTTTGTAAGTGTATAGTAAAACCATAGTAAGTGTATAGTCAGACCATAGTAAGTGTATACTAAGGTTTTTGTAAGTGTATAGTAAGTGTATAGTAAGGCTATAGGAAGTGCATAGTAAGGCTATAGGAAGTGCATAGTAAGGCTATAGGAAGTGTATAGTAAGGCCATAGTAAGTGTATAGTAAGGCCATAGCAAGTGTATAGTAAGGCCATAGCAAGTGTATAGTAAGGATTTTGTAAGTGTTCAGTAATACTACAGTAAGTGCATATTAAGACTATAGTAAGTGAAGAGTAAGACTATAGTAAGTGAAGAGTAAGACTATAGTAAGTGAAGAGTAAGGTTTTTTAAGTGTATAGTAAGGCTATAGTAAGTGTATAGTAAGACCATAGTAAGTGTATAGCAAGGCTATAGTAAGTGTATAGCAAGGTTTTTGTAAGTGTATAGTAAAGCTATAGTAAGTGAAGAGTAAGGTTTTTGTAAGTGTATAGTAAGGCTATAGTAAGTGTATAGTAAGAGTATCGTAAGTGTACAGTAAGGCTATATTAAGTGTATCACAAGACTATAGTAAGTGTAAAGTAAGGAATTTGTAAGTGTATAGTAAGGCTATATTAAATGTATAGTAAGAGTATCGTAAGCGTATAGTAAGGCTATATTAAGTGTATAGTAATACTATGGTAAGTTTATCACAAGACTATAGTAAGTGTATAGTCAGACTGTAGTAGGTTTATCATAAGAGTATAGTAAGTGTATAATAAGTGTATAGTAAATTATAATGACTGTATAGTAAGACTAGTACTTACTAAAAATACTATAGTAAGGGAATAATAAGACTATGTGTATGGTATGGCTATAGTAAGTGTATAGTGAGGTTATAGTAAGTGTATATGACTATATTAAGTTTATAGTAAGACCTCTCCCGTAGGTATAAAAATGCTGTAGCCTTAATACAGTGTTTCTATACACTTACTATAACCTTAACATACACTTACGATAGTGTTACTATATACTTTTTTTCCAGCTTGGTTCTGACATTAAATATGCAAAGTTTCTTGTCAATTGAGTCAAAATTGTGGGAGTAATAGTGAAAAAACAGTTTTCGACAAATCAAGATGGCAGAAGATGTAGGCAGGGTAGAAGAGGTTAGACTAAACTACTGGTTGCATATCCGTGCTACTTAACAATGTACTATACCATTACGTTCTACACAAAGTATATATTTAACCATGATCCAGAACTTGCTTGTTGGTTTTGCAAGTATTGTTGCTGCATCGTGATTTTCTAAACCGGACAATTTTATTTCTACAACATCTTTTAAAAAAAAAAAAAAAAAAAAAAAAAANCTTCCATGAACAGAATGGATGCGTTACCATGATACACCACAGGAGTTTGGTGTGTGTTGCTGCAACATCCTGCAGGAACATAAAGCTCAGGCTGCTGCTGATGTTAAAGCCTCTAATGCAAGCACACCAAGTCAGCCTGGAAAGCTAAAATCCAACATTTAGCAACTTGAGAAGCACGAATGATACTCTGCAAAACAGCAAGTTCTGGATGACAGATTGCCAGTTTATATAAAAACACTAAGTGGGTGTGGCCTATTCTGACATTGTCCATACAAGTGATTTGTTCCATAAATGTACAAATCTGAGAGTTTAGCATTGTTCAGGATGCCACTGCAGAGTATCTTTAAACAGAGGAGTCACAAGGTTGACAATTTTATGCCAAAAAAATTATATTGCAAAATAATTTTATTAGTTTACTTACAACTCTAAAACAAGGAATTTCAATGTCAACAAACAAAAGTATCAGCCATTTTTATCCACTGGAAGGGTTTGGCTCACTCAGTTTCACCAGAGCCCCATCTGCCAGTACATTTCCAGGTGAATCCAGACAGGTCGTTATGACAACCGTAGCAGCTGGGTAGCAAGGCTACCTGCTACAGCTCACCTTGTCTTAATTATTAAGTTACTAAGTTTTAATTATTTTTCATTAAATTTAATTTAGCTGCCAAATTGGGCCACTTCAATTTGTAATTTTTGTCCATTTAATGAGAGAAATGCATCCATAAATTGTGAAAAATTCATCCAAGAGAAATGTGTCCAGAAATTGTGAGAATTAATTTGTCTGAGAGAAATGAATCCATAAATTGGGAGAAAATCACCCATGGAAAAAATTTATCCAGGAAAAATGTCAAATGCGAGAAGTTCCTCCATAAAATGCGAGAAATNCCCATGGAAAAAATTTATCCAGGAAAAATGTCAAATGCGAGAAGTTCCTCCATAAAATGCGAGAAATATGTGTCCACAAATTGCGAGAAATTCGTCCATGAGAGAAATGCCAATTGCAAAAAATTGAGCCATGCGAAGAAACTGAGCCATAAAATGTAAGAAATTGAGCCATAAAACAACAAATTCATCCAAAGACCAAACATCTCTACATTATAACCTCATATATTACATGGAATACTTCACTTATCATTATTAACGATCAGGTGATGATGTCTTCATGTAGGTAGTCGCCATCGAACAGGATGATGTCATGCAGGTAGCCAACGCCAAACAGGATGACATCATGTAGGTAGCTGCCACCCGACAGGAGGACCAGGAGGCTTCACTTGTGTGTACATAGTGTGTAGTTGTATTGTGTGCTGCCAGTAACATTAGCTACTAATTTTGGCTGCTCCAAGTTTAAGAGTAAAGTAACCAAATGTTAGCATTAGCTGCAAGTTTCAGTCATTTTAAGACTCACAATACTGCCACTATAAGTAACATTAGCTTGTACTTTGGCCATTAAATATCATACATCAAGATGAGTTTGATTAAATATCAACTTACCATCATCTCTACTGAGACTGATGCTTCCTTCCCACAAGTGGTTGTGCAAGAAATTCATCCATAAAATACGAGAAATTCATCCATCAAATGCGAGAAATTGAGCCACAAAATGAGAAATTGAGCCACAAAATGCAAAATTGAGCCACAAAATGTGTGTGGTAGCGAGACCACTCGTATCTCAGGTAAAACACGCAGCACAGCATGTTGTAGCATCCACGCTAACATCTCAGCAGTAACAAACCATGCCAACACCTGCTAACATGCAGCACCAACAAGCTGGCTAACACGTTAACATGCATGCCCACACCTGAACATTTCAATTCAGCCATTAACAGCTCAAACTGAATTTTTACAGTTCTTAATTTGCCAGCAATGCATNTTCAATTCAGCCATTAACAGCTCAAACTGAATTTTTACAGTTCTTAATTTGCCAGCAATGCATCTCAGTTGCAATATTAAAACCATGTCTAGCTTAGCATGAAGCACAGCAGCAACAGTGCACATACACAGCGAAAAGGTTTAAAAAAAAGGTTTCCTACCTGTGATGACGTCTTCGGTGATGACCTGATGAGTTCCACCTGTTGGTCCTGGTTTGCTGTGTGTGCGTGTGTCATGGCAGCATTGAAAACATTTTAAAATCGCCAAGCAGAAACCAGCAAAACATCGATGCACACCAGTAACACCAAAAACAATATTTAAAGCTGTTAGCACACTGCTAAACATGCTAACACCCACGCAGCAGCGACTAGCTAAACAGCGGTGACAAAGCCCAGACCAAGTTCAAGACCGAGTTCAACAACCACACAGCCACAACAGCATCATGACCAGGACCAACATACATGTTAAAGTCAGAACAGCAAGCAGAAAAGTGACGCGTAGCATGTGTCCTACCTGTTCACACAAGCTAAGTGTCCGTGCAGCGACAAAGCTGCGATTCAAGCTATATTTGTAAGGTTGGACCCTACCATGACTCATTGATAAGAACTTTATTTTACAAAAATCACTTCCAAACTATTAATCAGCTCTAATAAAAGCAAATCTAAATAAAAGTAAATAAAAATAATTTGTAAATCTCATCAGCGCTGGATAAATTGTAAATGTATATGACCAAGTTTATTGATCTACGTATACGCTTGACTCTGTTGGTTTAGTCCATACCGCCAGTCAGCAAGGGGCGGGGCCAGCAGTAAATGCATTCAAGTTGAAAGGAGAGGAAGAACTGTATTAAAAATATATGTACACAAAAATAAATAAATCTATAAATGAAATTAATGAATAAATGAGTATTTATGCATTTATTTATTTCACTATTTATTTCCTTAAGTATTCATGTTTGTAGTCATTTATTCCTATTTATTTCCTTTAGCATTCATTTCTGTATTTATTCATGACCATATGTATTTCTTGATTTTTTTAAATTTCTGTATATATTTCCGTATTTAGTTATTTCTTGATTTCTTTGTCCATATGATAATAAGAGGTTTGTCAATCAAACTGTCATGGCGTCACCTTTTTCCCCATTGGTTGAATCCATACCAGAGTGCTAAGATCAGGAGGAGCTCCTACACCTTCACCTGTTGTTTAACTACATTGGCACAGTAAATTTGGAAATGGCAGCATACAGCCAAGAGATAGCAAGAGACTGACAGCTGAAAATGAAAATGCCAGTTCCGATTATCTGCTGTTTTGTGTGGATGCTTTGACAAACAATTTTTTCCACTTATTTGCATCAATGGACACGGAGGTTGACCCTGAAGTTTACCACGTTCTCAGCCTGCACCTAAGGCTTTTCCACTGGCACTTTAGGACACAGAGTCAAACTGAGTCAAACCAAGCCAGCACATGTGTATAAAAAGGAAAGGTGCATTTCTGCCTATTCAACCAGCTCTGGACCTGATTGCTGTGGCTGAACGTGAAAGCCACACCCCCTCATTATCATATGGATGAAGAAATCAATCAATCAATCAATCAATAAATAAATACGGAAATATATACAGAAATTTTTAAAAAATCTAGAAATAAATAACTATGGTCATGAATAAATACAGAAATGAATGCTAAAGGAAATAAATAGGGGAATAAATGAGTACAAAAATGAATGATTAAAGAAATAGTGAAATAAATAAATACATAAATACTCATTAATTTCATTATAAATTTATTTATTTATGTGTACATATATTTTTGCATTTTTATTGCATTTATCTATTTGTCTGTTTGTTGAGTCATTTATTTGTTCATGTATTTTTTATTTTGGCATTTCGGGCTTCCATACAGTGGCAGGTGAGATGCTAATGTAACCCACTCTCCCCTTCACTCTGCCAAAAGTTTGATGTCAATGGTGTGGTAGTGTGGAGAACAGAAGAGGAAGTCCAAAGATGATGATGATGATGATACAGCCTATATTCACTTTCCATACAATGCACTGTAATCACTATACATGAGCTAGCATCCAACATTGCTAGCATTAAAGCTAACATTCAATTTGACCAAAACCATTTCAGTATAACAAAACAAAAGTCACTACATTAAACATTTAAACTCAAACTCGAGGAAAACAATAAGCATGAAAGGGCATTTTGATTGACAATTTGTAAAGATTATCCAGGACAGAAAATTATACACACTGCCTACCTTCACCTTATAGAAAAGAAGTTGCCCTAGAGTGACCACAGTGGGCTTAAAAAAAAAAAAAAAAAAAAAAAAGGCAAAAGTTCAGATCAGGAAATACGAAAACAAGTCACACATTGCCCTCTACTGGCTGAACGGAATACCTTCCCTACACAAAAGTTACCTGATATTTGTCAGCACTACAGTACACACCTGAAATCTACAATTCCAATCAATTCANGCAAAAGTTACCTGATATTTGTCAGCACTACAGTACACACCTGAAATCTACAATTCCAATCAATTCAACTTGTTCTAATGTCAGTTTCACTATTGTGAGTCTGCAGACTTCTTGTAGCAGAGGAAGTTCCTCTTCTCCTGACAGCTCCTTCTCTGGTAGGTTTGGGTGTCGTTCTTCTTCAGGGTGCCACAGAGCTCAGTTGGACATTCATGAACATCTGCAGACTGTTCCTCTCCACTCACCCACAGCCACTCGCCAGCCAGGAAATGCAGGCCTATCCACACCTACCAAACATTTAGGAAAGAGACAGACAATATGATACAAACACATTCTTTCTTTGTCTCTGCTACCAGGAAGAATGGTGAAAATATTGTGTTAGGATAACACAAAAGCAGATTCATCGCTAATGAAACGATCACTTCAGAGATAGAAGTTAACAGTGAGGCTTGATGGAAAAGCAAGCGTGCTCACTTGTGCTCACACATGCTCAGCAAATTCAAAATTTATATCACCCACTTGATTTTTTTTTCTTCGTTTGTCAATGATGGAGCCTCAGATTTAGGCTAACGTCTCTACCATCTGGAATGTAATTGTGACAAAACCCAAGATGTTATTCAGCTGTTAATGGTGTCATAAAGCAGCAAAATCTCTTACATTTTGTGTAACCAGTACATTTTTGATGAGTCTAAAATTTTGCACACTAGCGTAAATTTGAGGCCTTAAATGGTTGTGAGTTAATTAAATGTAATAAATTCTATTCAGAATTTAGCTGAGTTCTCCAGTATGGCCACTAGAGGGCGAGATGACATAACAAAGCTTGTTCACACCATAGAAACCTGCTCTACCTCATCAGTAGTCGCCTCCTGGGCTTTCTCTCCAGCATAGGCGTAGTCATCTGGAGTGAGCAGGCTGACCAGGTCATAGCGGTGGTTCTGGTCATCAACGGTCGCGGTCACCGTACTGAGGTCCCACATCTCCAGAGACCTGCAGTGCTGCAAGGCCTCCTCCCATGTCTTATTCTCCTGCACCAAAACCAGCGTCTCATCGTAACACATGAACTCATTCTCCTGCGTGCAGGAAAGTCCACCCCATTTGTGTTGATTTGCATGCTTATAAGCGCAGAAGTCATCTGGGTCATCTGGTTCACCTGCAACAAGAATACCAGAAACAGAAGAAGTAGACAATGGGGGGGAGATTCATTAAAAAAAAAAGAAATCACAATAACTGCACAGCGTCACATTAAATACTCTAAGAACTACGATAATTGAAGCTCCTTCATAAAGCTTCCCTTACGTTAATCAGCACACCAATGTCCTATTAAGTTGTAATGTGTGTCACAAGTAAAAGCCAATGACTGTCAATGAGCTGCTTCATTTTATGTGTGTGTGTGTGTGTGTGTGTGTGTGTGAGGGAGGGAGGGAAGCAAACGCAGTGTACAGCAGATGAGGAGGCTCAGAGCAGAGAATGAACAAAAAACAACTCACCATTTAATTAACTGACTGATCAGCCANTGAGGAGGCTCAGAGCAGAGAATGAACAAAAAACAACTCACCATTTAATTAACTGACTGATCAGCCAATTGAGCTTATCTATCAAATTTATTGATCAGTGATGCGTGAGGTAAATACAATTCTAAACGTCGCAGATATTTCATATCGCTGAAATTTACCACCAGAATGAAACGGGTCTTAATTTTTGTGTGATGGTGTGTTTTATGAATTGACTCCCCGACATGGAAATGAGGAAATACTGCAGCAACGCCTCTTTCAAAGCGAACGGTGCTGGTAACAGGCATTTATGAACGAGATAACATAAAACACAGCATAACGATATTTTCCCTTATCAGCACGTTAAGTGTCGATATCAGCTATCGATATGGAGTGTCAATAAGCTTTACTTTGATTTTCAGAAAATCAAACTAGTTGTGCACAATTAGAGTATTACTCTAAAGACTGTAAAAAAAAATAATAATAAAATTTCAGTTACCAAAGGGATAGAGTGCTTCCAGCCACTGGGAAGCAATTAGAAGATTATACTTACCGTATATACTCAAGTATAAGCTGAGTATTTTTTTTTTTTTTTTAACCAAATTCCACAATGCAAATCGGGGTCGGCTTATACATGAGTAATTCAAATCGGATCCCAGAGAAGGAAATTTCCAGGGGTGGAAATACTACCCATTACCACTACCCATGAAAAACAGTTTAAATCATACCTTAGAATGATGTATTTCCTGACTAAACATCTTATTCAGCACATTTTGTGGTGGCCACTAAGCCGTGATCTGTCAGTTACGGTAATCAGCTGCTGAAATAAATATATTTACCGGTACATGGATTATTTTCAGAAAATCATGGGAATACTACGACAATTCTCAGAAAAAACAGGTAATTTGCTAAACAAATAAACTGATGGAACAACATCAGGGGGTCGGCTTATATGCGGGCTTCTTTAAAAATCTAAATTTGCAGGTCAAAATCGGGGGTCGGCTTACATGAGATCGGCTTATAGTCGAGTATATACGATAATAGATTTGTTCAATAGAAACTGATGTACTCAATAGAGAACATCAAAAATGTCAAGTATTTTATTACACGAGTATCAGTACAGGTTTTACTCAGTCACTGCTTACCTTGTCTCCAGTTGGTGTACGTGGTCTTTTCATCTCCTCTGGACCATTTCCACTCAGACTGTAAATCCTCTCGATACAAACCGATCCAGCCCACACCCTCCTCCAGATTCACGTTGTCCTCTTCGTTTCTGACGGTGACCAGGTCAATGTGGTTCTGCCTGCAGATGGCCTGAGCCTTGTGCCAGGTCGTTTTACGAGTGTATTGTATGAATTTGGCAGGTCTCAGGTTTTGTATGTCCGCACACATGAAGTCATTGTTCTGAGTGCAGGAACGTCCGCGCCATTCCAGTTCATTTTCAGGCTTATAAGCGCATAAGTCATCTGGTTTATCTGGCTCACCTGCAACAAGAATACAAGAAACAGAAGAAACAGAGAATGGGGGGAGACTCATTTAAAAAAAAAAATCACAAAAACTACACAGCGTCACACTAAATATAAATATAAACTCACTATGATAAAAATGTCAATGATGCCGGGGACAAATAAGTCCGTCCGTAAATGTCTGCTGTTTCTCCACACCACCCTTTCTCTTTTTAGAATCCATCTTTTGTCTAAGCACCAACAAAATTATGAAAGAAAAAAACTGTTTTTACTTAGTTTAAGTTCATTTTAATTAATATTATATTGTACAGTGCAAAGGCCATCGACCGGCCCACCAATGGCTGAGGCCCACCAGGAAAAGTCCCGCCTCTCCCGATGGCTAATACAACCCTGAGTCAAGCTAACTGCTGACAAATGTATAGCGCTGTCAACTCTCAATGAGTCAAACGTCATGTCAACCCATCGTTGTCATGGAGATGACGGGATGCTGAGTGTGATTGGAAGCAGAGTAGACATTCTCACAGACGGTGGCACAGTCGGACATTCAGAGCGCTGCTTACAGTGGAGAAAATGGAGAATTTTGACTCGTTGCGTCGCAGCGACGTCTCATAGATAATACAAATAATACATATGAAAAGTATAAATTGCTCAGAGTCTGGAGACAGTTGTGGTTCGGTTCGGATCTGGACTGGAGTCTGGACTTTGAAGATGACTGGTATAGAGTGCTTCCAGCCGCATGAAGCAATGACAAGATTTAATTAACAAATCTGTTCAATAGAAACCAACGTACTCAATAGAGAACATCAAAAATGTTCAGTATTCCATTGCACGAGTGCAACGCCTGTTCAAAACATGCCTGTTCAGACCGGGCCGATGTTTATGGTGTGCACCGCAGCCTGCCATAATTTAGTTCTGCACGTCCTCGTGAGCTAGCTTTGTTTGCTGTACGGGGTCGGATTGAGACCGTGGCACTGGACCGGAGCGTATCCTGCTGCATGGACTACTTTTTACCAGCACAGCTCAATTCAAGATCTAAGATTCAAATCCAAACAACTTCACAGGCGACACTGCACATCCTTGGGTCTTGAGCAATAAACCTGCCGAATTTCAACTTCATACAGTGCCGGGTCTGAGAGATGTTGCTGCCACAGATGGAGATTTCTGTCTTTACAGTTACATGATTATTCAGGTTTTACTCAGTCACTGCTTACCTTGTCTCCAGTTGGTGTACGTGGCCTTTTCATCTCCTCTGGACCATTTCCACTCAGACTGTAAATCCTCTCGATACAAACCGATCCAGCCCACACCCTCCTCCAGATTCATGTTCTGCTCTTCGTTTCGGACGGTGACCAGGTCAATGTGGTTCTGCCTGCAGATGGCCTGAGCCTCACGCCAGGTTTTGCAGTCATAGTATTGTATGTATTTCTTAGGCCTCAGGTGTTGTGCCTCCACACACAGAGGAAGTGGGAGGAGCAGGAGGATGAGATGGTGGATTTTCCTCACCGTGTTTTCTTCTTTCTTCTTGATGTCTGCGTTCACAGATGTTTATATAACTTGTATTTCAACTTGCAATTAACATTTTACATAATGAAAAACAAAGATGATATACTCATGTGTATATCATAGTGAGATCTATATATCATGACCAAAGGAAAAGTATATGAAACTACTGTAACTTTCCCTTTTTACAAAGTTAAAAAGTCTTTAAACCCAGAATTGAACTTTAAGAATGCAAATACCTTCCAACTAAAGCAAAGAAAGTTTACCTGCTTATAGAGGGAATACTGGGTTTCAGCTATGTAACATAACGACAAAGATATCTCTAATAACCAGTTAGCATTTAAACAAGATTAAGTCATCTTAAATCTACTGAAAAAGACTAAGCTTGTTTAGCTTTTTTTAAAACTAGAAACTAAAAATATTTGTTTTTGAAACTGTTGCCGGTGGGATCAAACCCCTGATCTGTCAGTCTCTGCTGTATTAAAACTCAGAGCTCACCCCACATGACAGCAGCAGGGACGCTGTAGGTCCAGTTCTGTGGTGTTTCCAGTCCTGATGCTCCTTAGTCCAAGTCAGAGCTGTGAGATGTTTGGATGTTGGACTCAACGACCTGCCTGACAGCAGCCAACAGTATAAAACCTCAGATCATCTCACGCAGAGGTGACAGCAGAAATGCAAAGCAGAGTTTGCATCTGTGTCACCTTTCCAACCACCGAAGCTTCCTCTGGATATTTGTTTAAATATTCTTGGCACTATGCCAATATCAGCAGCCAATGCAGAACCAGATCTGCTAAAATAAATAAATAAATGAATGAATCTGTTTACGTTTACATTTATTTTTCTATTTCAGATACATTATTTACTCGTTCTTTTGTTCATTCATTGTTTTGGGAGATCTGGTTCTCCATAGACAAAACAAATCAGGGTTGAAATAGGGCTGGACGATATGAAATTTTTTTTATCACGATATTTTTTTTATATTGATCGATATTGATATATATCGCAATATGGCAAAGATTCTGCTGCATTTTAAGTGACTTGAACTTAAAATTTATTTTAACAATTTCTTTATGCATGTTCTGAACAAAAAAAACAAAAAAAAAAAAAAAANAAAAAAAAAAAAAAAAACAACTGAAAATGAACTGAAAAATCCCTTTTTCAACAGTTTGCATTGGCTTCATATCTTTTCCAATATAGAAATCTACAGCACGCGTGATGTGAGCAGGGCTTAAAATCAGTGAAAACTATTGACACATTTTGCATCGCTGACATTTTATGCTTAAAATCCATGTCAGTCAGCTGAAGCTGTCGTCCAGAGGGAATTGGGACAATATACAGCACAGTATGTTTGAATGTCGCCTCTCTGACATACCCACTCATTCAAATGCCTGCACGCCTCACCAACAGACAAAACAACACATTAGACAATGAAATTGTTTTTAAAATTCTCTCTATCTTGTACTGTTTTCAGTTTTATGTATGTTTATGTACATGTAGTCATGTGGTCGCATTAAATCAAGTTTATCTGATCTGCTTAGTCTGTTGCCACCACGACCCGGACACGGATAAGCGGAAGATAAATGGATGGATGGATGGATTTGTGTACCCCAAAGTAACTTTCGACGTCTCAAAGGGCTTTACGGGCCCAAACGTCAACGGTCATAGCATCAGATTTTCACTATTGTGAGTCTGCAGAGGACTTCCTGTAGCAGAGGAAGTTCCTCTTCTCCTGACAGCTCCTTCTCTGGTAGGTTTGGGTGTCGTTCTTCTTCAAGGTGCCACAGAGCTCAGCTGGACATTCATGAACATCTGTGGACTCCTTCTCTCCACTCACCCACAGCCACTCACCAGCCAGGAAGCCTATCCACACCTACCAAACATTTAGGGGGGGGGGGGGGNGAGAGAGAGAGAGAGAGAGAGAGAGAGAGAGAGAGAGAGAGAGAGAATATGATCAAAACACATTCTGTCTTTCCTTGTCCCTTCCACTCAGTAACTGGCCTCCACTGTGGAACACTGCATATAGAGATTTTCACAGTTTATTCAGCAATCAGCCTCAGTCAGCTGTGTCTCCATCATTAGAAGGACATTATTCATGGTCAGCTGTAGCCTAAAGTAGTGATGGAGAAACCGAAGCTTTCTGAAGCAATTGCACTGAAAATGGGTCATTGCTTCAAAGTAAAAACAGCGACATCTGGTGGCCATGCATTGCATTTGAGTGGAAGAATTGAAGAGGAGACTTCATGATATAGTCACACAAAATATAATGGATCTTAGCGTCGTCATTTTTAATCTAGTGTTTAGTGAAGGTTATGTTCTGAGACCTGTGTCAATGTGTTCATGTGCCAAAACATATATTAGCAAAATCTTTAGCTGATATCAATGTTTAAAGAAGCCTAGTATTGTAATATAACCATAGGTTTTTCATAGTAATTATAAAGTGCTATAGTTCATGACTGACTTTTAAGTAGTGACATGAAATATAAATACAAATGTCATTTGTATTTGCATCTGTATTTCTTCAATGAAGCAGATATGCCACAAAAATACACCGTTATTCTGTTTTATCTTTTATCAAAAGAAAAACTTGTGCAGGTGGAGAAGTAGTTTTTACTGTAAATATGCTGGAGGAACCTGCTGGTGCAACCAAGTTAGTAATTTTGTTACCATAGTTACAACAGTATTTTTATTCGGCTGTTCTGCTGCAACTCCAGCTTGCCCCGCCCCTTTTTAAAGTCCACTTGGAGCGTCTCTGACGTGTTTGACGTAACGAAGCTTCGTTTGGAGTGGTCACGTGACTTTTGGCATGCTGAGGCGAGGTATCGAAACATATCCCCGCGATACTTCCACTTCAAAAGCTTGAAGCTGTGTCAGCAGACTGGCTCGAGCTTAACATCACTACCTAAAGAGCAGAGAAGGCGGCCAGACTTGCACAACTACATAAATCTAGATCCACCACAGATATCCATAGGAGCGAAGTTCTGAAAAATCGGCAAAAAATAAGCTTTTGATTTTTCCCCTGAAGGTTAGCATACATGGATCTGTATCTAACCTTTTGGGAAAAAAGCCTGGGGCTAATGTTCACATTAGATTTACAGTATTATGCATAATTCTGAAAGCTCAATACCAGTGGTAAGTCTAGCAATCAGTTTATGACCCTTGGATCTGCAGTTGGCCCTAACCTTAACCTGAAGCGGTTTGATGTTTTTCTTACCTTGAACATACTTTGACTGCCATGACCTTTCTCTAACCCCAAACATCTTCACCTTCAGCATCGTTGGATCTTAGTCTTTTGAACAGCAGCTAATGTTAACCTTAATCCTGAGAACATAGGATAGACCCCATGTGGACTAATGTGTTAGATCAGATCAGCACAAAGCCATTAAAGGACCATACCACCCACTTTGCATGTTTGAGCCTAATATATTCAATTTTCTTACATGTTAATGACAGTCATTTTCCAAAGGATAAAACTGTATTTCAGCTTTCCTGATATTTTGCTAAATCTCTTAATCTTTCAAAATCAAATATTCAAGTGATACACCCACCTTAAAAATCCATGTTTCTCCTGCTAATAGTTACACAGCCTTATGAAGTCACGGTCCTTTAAATTTTTCCATAAACGCAGGTCTTCTTTTGGGACTATATTCCCTGGTGGAGGCATACATTCACTCCATATGTTTTATTACACTTAAATGCTAAAATTACATAACTTCTAAAAAACCTGAATACACGTCTTGTTGGTGATGATGGATTACCTATCCCAAGAACGTTTACAGTATCAACAAGTTGATTTTAATAGCAGAATGAACTGAAACCAATGGAGGTCTGGAAGGTAGGAAAAACATTTTTAATTCACTGTTCCAGTAGTATGCTTTGGGAAATGATTGTCAGAAACTTTACGTGTATGAAAATTGAATATTTTAGGCTCAAACATGCAAAATGTATGGTCCTTTAATGCTTAGCTGATCATAACTACTAGCTAACATGGTGAAAACACAAAAACATGATGATCTGTAATGAAATGATCACTTTTCATCAGAAACAGAATGATGGAGTCTCAAATTCAGGCTAATATCTCTGACAGAATATAACAAAACCCACGGTATTATCTCGCTGTTTATGGTATTATAATGCATAAACACCTCTTAAGTTTTATGAAACTTAATGTTTTTAGGAGGTGAGCTTGTATCTCTGCAGACATGTTGATCTCCCGTCTCACATCTGAGCTTCGGCAGAGGTTGTTTTTTTTCTGCGTTGAGGATATTGATTTCAAGAAAAAAATTACCACTTGTTCACTATTTTAGTCAGGCCTTCAATGTTTCTGAATTAGTTAAATTCTGTTTAGAACACATTCGCTGAGACCTCCAACATGGCCACCAGAGGGCGAGACTGTTCATGTAACAGAAGCATACGTTACCTCGTCGGTAGTCGCCTCCTGGGCTTTGTCTCGGGTGTAATCGTAGTCTTCTGAAGTGAGCACGCTGACCAGGTCAGCGGTGTGACTCTGGTAGTCAGTGAGCGGATTACCGGCGTTCAGCTCCAGAGACCTGCAGCGCTGCAAGGCCTCCTCCCACGTCTTATTCTTCTGCACCAGAACCAGAGCATCATCATAACACCAGAATTTATCAGAAGTACTGCAGGAATAGCCGACCCATTGTAAGGCATTATGTTGCTTAAAAGCGCAGTTGATGTTGCGCGGCTCCCCTGAAGGAAGAATACAAGAAACAGAAGAAGCAGACAAAGGCCCAGATTCATAAAAAACGGCGATAAGGAGTGTAGCGTTGCCTTAATGTGCACCGTGATAATTGAAGCTCACTCATAAAACTTCTCCTACGATAATCAGTGCACCGCTGTCACATGAAGGTAGCGTTGCTGTGAGGTGTGACAGATAAAAACTGATGAAGATCAGCATGTTAATGAGCTGCTGCATATTTATCAGCCACCATTTATCCTGATTCATCTGGTTTTAAAGGAAACAGACATTCTGCTTTAGAGATCCTCGTTTTAAAAGATTGATGCTAAAATAACAGGAAAACAAGCATTTTAACCTCTGTAGTGCAATTGCGCTGCGTGGGGGAGGACGTGTGCAGCGTAGCATGTGAGGTGATTGAACGGAGCGTCTGAACGTGTCAAATCGGACCAAAACTCACCATTTATAAACTGACTGATCAGCTGAGTGAGTTTATCTATCAAAGTTATTGATTGCTAACATGTGAGGCAAATAAAATTTTAAACATTGGCGCTGAAATTTACCACTGAAATAAAGCAGGTCTTAATTTTTGCATATGGTTTATTTTATGAATAGCTACCGCGACAAGCAAATAAGAAAACATCACAGTAGCGCTTCTTTCAAGGCTAACGCTAAAATATGTCGCTAACAGGTGTTTATGAATGGGGGAACGTGGTTGCGTCATGATATTTGCGCATAGTGGTCAATCATGTGCTACAGTTTATGAATCTGAGCCAATGCCTTTACAAAAATCACTATAAGCCTGCTACTGTTCAGTGAAATGCACTGAATCATCTCTCGCTCTGACTTCCTGTTGTGTTGCTGATCTATAATTTTAAGTTTATTCTACAGGTGACCTCAGTAAAAACAAACAGAAGGACTCAACTAAGTGCATCAAAAATGTTCAGTACTCGAGTATATTCAGTATTTTACTTACCTTGTCTCCAGTTGGTGTACGTGGCCTTTTCGTCTCCTCTGCACCATTTCCACTCAGAGTGGGAATCCTCTCGATGCAAACCGATCCAGCACCGACTCCTCCCAATATTCAACTTCTCTTTTTTGATGGTGACCAGGTCCAGGTGGTTCTTCCTGCAGAAGGCCTGAGCCTCATACCAGGTCTTGTATTGATGGTAATGTATGTATTTTACAGATATCAGGCCTCGGGCATCCACACTCAGAGGAGCAGGGGGGAGGGGGAGGAGGAGGAGGAGGAGGAGGAGGAGACGGATTTTCCTCATCATGTTTTCTTCTTTCTTTTTGATGTCTGCATTCACACAAAAACATTTAACAGGTATTTCAACTTGCAACAAGGAGCTTTTTTATGATAAATACAATAAATATGATATTTTCAAATTAATATCACATATGAATTTTTATATCATGGCCACAGAAAAGGCAGATTAAACTATTCGTAACACTGGCAACATTACTTTGGCTTTGTTCAAAGTTACACGTAACTTCCAGAAATGTTCCCTTTAAGACCAGTTATCCTGGTAGGTTGACCTTTATAGTTATTATATTTATATTATAACTATAAAGGTCAACCCACCACCAAAAACAAAATAAAGGACTGGAACTGGCCATCACTCTCAAATGATTGATTGCATTTTTAATATAAAGATTAATGGTAGACAACAAATAAATTGTACAAATTAATTGCAAATGTTAATATTAACTATATAACTATAAAACAATATCTGACATTAAAATAAGTGAAAGACTTAGTCTTTTTTTTTAGTGTTCTTTCAGATAGAAACTAAAAATTTTTGTTTGGAGAAATATTGTCATTTCTGCCAAACATATTTGTTATTAACAGCAAATGACACGTGAAAAATAGATCACGTAATAATCAAGTGTGAAAGAATTTTCTAGAATCAAGTGATACAAATTTCTTTTCTTTTTTTTAAGATAATGACTTAACAACAGTCCCTGGCTTGTTGAAACAAGCAAAGCTGCCTTATTTTGTCTTAATAGATGTTTGGGATATGAGTGTCATACAATCTACTTTTCGGAACAAAATTTATACCTGATTAAAAAAAGGTATAAGACAAATCAAGATGAGTTACCTTAAAAAGTATTTTTAAAAAATTATTCACTGTGTGTTTGATAAGATCACTTTCCCGACATAAAAAGAGTTATGATGGATAAAACATCTCACTTAGATTTTTCTTTTTTTTGCAATAAAATGCGACAATATGGAGAAAATTCTTTTTTAAAAAACACTAGAATGCTTCTTTAAAGTGCTTCCTCTGACAGCTATGAGGTGAGTGGGAATCAAACCCCTGTCCTGACAGCGTTACGGCTTTAATTTATGGAAACTCTTATTTCTGTATCAGAGCTCACCCCACATGACAGCAGCAGGAGGATGAAGGTCCAGCTCTGTGGGGTTTCAAAAGTCCAGATGCTCCGAGTCCAAGTCAGAACTGTGAGACGTTTGGATGTCCACTGTGTTGGACCCAACGACCTGCCTGATATAAAGACCAATCACAGCTTGGATAGACTGTTTTGTAACTCAGAGACCAATCACAACATTATGCAAAACCAAGCTGGTTATGTATATTAACCTGCCAGCTGTGACACCTGCTAGCAAGCGAGTCACAGCCTCTTATCTCTGCACTCATTTTCATCTCTCTCTCTCACTCACACACACACACACACACCTACTCTGTGAAATCCCAGCAGCAATGCAAAGCAGAGCTTAGCATGTGTTGAATTTCCGCTCCACCTAAGCTACATCTGGATACTTCTCTTAATATTCTCGGAACTCTAAGCCCCATACTGGCAGCCAGGGGTGGGCTGGGTAAAAAAAAATGTCCTGGGGTCAGAGGTTAAGCACCCTAATTCACCATGTGGGCTAAGATAATGCAGCCTGATGGGTTACACTCAGGGACCTATCAATGAATTGATCATTTGTGATGTATTGAACCAGTTGTCAAACAGCCTGCTGGGAAAACTCCTGATACTCCTTAATGCTTGTTGGCAGCCAATGGTGAACCAGATCTGCCAAAACAATTAATCAATCAATTTTACATTTAAAAAATAATTTTTGGCTTTAAAATAATTATGTACTCTTTTTTTTTTTTTCTTCATTTATTTCTCTGACAAATCTGGTTTCGGGATTGAAAGGGAAGGATATTTTAGTTTTATGCCAGCGACTGAAAATCTGACTAAATCCCTCGTACTTTTTGCTAAAAAACTCTCATTTTTAAAACACATATTGTACATGGAAATTACAATATACTGCAGTGGGACTTTAACTGTAAACTCAGTATTTCAGTGGTGTTTTAACAAGATTACTAACATATTTTTTAGTTCCTTACATTTTGTACTTGAACTCAAAATCCATCAGCCGATACATTTGGTGCAATGTGCAACCACTGAATACCAACGTCACAAGCAGCAGGAAGTCAAGAGGTCAAAGGTCACAGCATCCAGATGCAGAGGATGTGCCCACTGTGGTAGAATTGTGGTTGAGAGACGATAAAATCTTAGCTGGATGTCAGATTTACAAAGCGGGTTTGGGTGTCTGTGTTCACACCCAGACATTCAAACGCCTCAGCGACACACAAACCGACTCGTTTGGTAAAGAAAGGTTTGTTTTGTTCTGTCTTCTGTTTATCCATGTGACTGCAAAGGAATGAAAGGACATTCAAAAGCCTTAAACTACAAGTAGGGATCATTTTACAAAACTGTCCACGGCGGTGCATTCAAGGACACGCTGTCATTTGAGTATGAACTGTCAATTGCCCAAAAACATTATGTGATTCAAGATGACGAACACCTGGCAAACAAGGACTGAAACTGATTCTTCAATAATGGAGAATTGTAGAAATGTATTTTAAACACATCATGGCTGATCATTGTGTTTGCTGATGGTAGCCATAGTGGCTGTTTTTGCTCATAACTACAGTTTTTCTGTTTACTCCAAACAAAATTGAGCAAATTACAACACTTTTTCTGCAAATAATACAATATAATTCACATTCAGAACAGCAAATACAACTATCACAAACAGGATACAGCTTGAGACATTGTTCTTGTAAAAGTCCGACAAGCAAAACAACTTATTAAATAAAAGATTTGTAAAGTTTACTTGCACACGATGATCTAATGGTCACGGTCTCTCTTTGCTTTTCTTGATGTACGAGCAGCAAATGTGCTTACAGAAGCACTTTTTGTTTTACATTTTACAAACAGCAATAGGTAAAAACCAAAAACTACAACTGTGTCCACTTATCTGGTGGCAAGTCTGTAAGTGTGACAGGCTCAGTGCACGAGCATCGTGAAATACTCGGTGTATTGCGGGGCATATGGCCCCCGGCAACCTGCGGTGAATGACCTGGGACCAGGAAGCCCAGCAGAAGTCATGTCCAGCGTTTAGGAGTTGGCTCCAGTACGTGGTCCTCTGATGATCTGGATCCTTGCTTCATTATCCAGCTCCTCCATTATCCTCTCCTGTCTGACGGACAGGATGGTGTAGCTAACTGGTCAACTACGTGTTAAAGGAAAAAGCCGTAAAACACTTTCACAAAGTATCATGTCAGTAATAGATTTTACATGTTGATCTGTGTTATTTCCATTAATGTGTGTGAGAAGTAGAAATAATCAGGTTGATAATTTCAACTTATTTCTTTCTGTTTCTACTCTTAATTAGTTACTAAGTTAGTTTCTACAAATGGAAATCCTCACTTTAATCTGAATTAATATTACACGCTCAGTGTCCAGAAAAATAGAAACACCTGTTCAATGTAATACAATATAACAGTCCTGTAATAAATACTAACTTTATGAAAATAAGAAGGTTTTAGTGGTTTTAATGGAGGAGCAGCTGCTCTGACGTCACTCAACATGGCAGCGCGCATGGAGCCGAACTTTGTGAAGGGTAAATAATCAGCTAACAGCTGAATAAATACATTTTCTTGCATGACATTGAAATAAAAATGACTACAAATAAATACTCATCAAATACACAGAATAAATTTTGAAATGAAGACAGTTCAGCAGGCTAAATTATGTATCTAAAACATGTAATTGTACACGGTATGTTGAAATAATGCAAGATAAAATGCCTAATGACTTCTTTTACCTTATCCGTCGTTTTTCCTCTACTGTTTCACTGTTTCACTGTGGTATGAAACTAAAATGCTCTGTTAACATTTCAGACGGCTGCAAACCTGTTCAGCCATGTTGTTTGTTTGTTGTTTGCTGGAATACTCGGAGATCGGAAGTCGGAATTTTCAACTGACGTTCCACTTTGGAACGCAGCAGAAAAGTACCAAGATTTTACTGCAAGCTGTATCAGTAAATACATTCAACTCGCTAATAACCACATTAGCCAAAAATACTTGTATATTTACACCCACATTCTGTATTTCTGTGCTCTCTGAGGTTAGCAAACAAACGGTTGTTGTTATTTTCCGTGACATATTAGCATAAAGTTGCTAAAAGGATACACATACCGACCACAAACGCTCCGATAGCCAAACCAGTCAGCAGGTTTCTGCTGCGGAGTCTCTTCGCATTTTTCTGCCAATAATCGAACTCCTGTCGCCGGCGGACGAGCTGTCTTTCTGCCGCTGTCGGGGCTGGTTTAGAGGCTGCTTCCGGTCTTTCCTCCGCCATGATTGTTTTCTTCTTCTCCTCGTGTTTCTTCTTCGGCTGCTTCTTCTTCTTCTTCTTCTTCTTTGGACATTCAACGCCCTACCGCCACCTAACGTATCGGAGAGTCATNTCTTCTTCTTCTTCTTCTTCTTTGGACATTCAACGCCCTACCGCCACCTAACGTATCGGAGAGTCATTACATCATGATACTATGGCGCCAATTTACAAACAATTTCTTTCTGACCTTTTTTTTATGCAAAAATGTGTAAAATAGTTTGTCTATATTAACTATGGGGCAAAAACATAAAAGGGCAAAACTTTTTAACCTTTTGGGGTTACAACTGGGATTACTTGGGGACTTGGGATTACAACACAATTCAATATTTTGAAATTCAAAAGGTGAAATGTTGAAGTTCAAACCACTTGCAAAGGCTGACCGCTTATTCAATTTCAAATACTTGTTCCATTACGTTGGTACTCTAATACTAATCATGTTAGTTACATTATGCTTTTATTCTGGTTTTTGCTTATTCTTGCACTTCCGGTTTTAGCCCCGCCTCTTCCGTGACATTATTGCCTCTCAGACTAGTATGATCTCTCGTTCACACATGTATCGTCTCTCATACAGACATATATGAACTCACACACACACATACATGATGATCTCTCATTCACACACGTATAATCTGCGCTAGTAGTGTCTATACTATATGCGTAATCATGCCATTGCGTGTGTGTGGTTACACTAGTGTGTATGTGCGCGATATGCGCTTGTTAGTACAATGTGCATGGTGACACCAGCGTGTGTGAACGAAACATGATTTTTGTCCTATACGGCGCTTCATACAAAGTAGAACCGTTGCTCTTTCGCATTGAAAGGAGCCAGTTGAGGTGGCTCAGGATCCCGTAAGGACACCTTCTGGACGCCTCCCTTTGGAGATGGGATTATCCCATCTGGCCTGGGAACGTCTTGGAACCCCCCCCAAGAAGAGCTGGAGAACGTGGCTAAGAAGAGGGACATCTGAGCTACCTTGCTTGGCCGTTGCCAGAAGAAAATGGATGGATGCTGATGTGTTTTTCTTGTGGTGGTTATAAGCATGATAATATATTCTGAGGTGCCTGATATTAAAAATAAGACTCTATAATTGATGTAATTCATTGTGTCAGAGGTCTCAGCACCCACTTAGAGCAGATACTCCTACAAATGGAGAATAATTGTGGAAAACTGTGTAGCTAAATGGATAGCACCACAAAATGTTTTAATGTCACTCTCTCTGACACACCTTTACATTCAAATGCCTGCACGCCTCAGTGATAGACAAAACAACATATTTGACAAAGAAATTTTAAAAAATTCTCTCCGTCTTGCTCTATGTCCCAGTTTTAAGCATGTTCATGTATGTGTAGACGTGACGAAAGTGAAGAAAATTTCCCGCTGCTCTAGCTGATGGAATTTCTTGTCATTCAGATGTTAAAAGCCAAAAATGGCGATTTTGCATGTTTGAGCCCAATAAAATACAACCCTCATACATTACTGACAACTATTTCCCAAAATACACTGGAGCAATGCATTTTAGAATTGTTTTTTCGACCTTCCAGGCTGCCATTGGTTTCACTTCATTCCAGTACACTATGAAACTCATCTTGTAGAGACTTGAAACGTTCATGAGACAGTAATCACAGGGAACATGATGGCTATTAACATTTTTTGTCAGAGTATCTTTATTTAACCCATCCAACACAGAGCAGAGAAGATGATAAGTAGCCACCAGGGAATGCTGTCACAGGAGAAGACGGCGTTTACAAATTAAAACCAACCTTCCTTTCTACATTCGGACATATGTTTGGGTGTGAATGTTTAATTTTGAAAGATTAGGGAATTTTTCATCATGTACATCATGTCTACAAATAGCAATAATCTGTGTAGCTACAGACATTATAGTTAACTATGACGTATGAAGCCANCATGTCTACAAATAGCAATAATCTGTGTAGCTACAGACATTATAGTTAACTATGACGTATGAAGCCACATATCTAATGTGCGTAGCTAAAGCTAGCTATGATGTATATAGCCACATATTATAGCTAACTGTGATGTATGTTGCCACACATTAGCACATTAGCATTGTAGCTAATGTGCATAGCTAAAGCTATGATGTATCCAGCTATACACATTATAGCTAGCTATGATTTTTGTAACTATACACAACTAGCTATGATGTATATAGCTACACACATTATTTCTAACTATGCTATGTTTATGTATACATTTATATTTCTAATTATGCTAACTATGTTTATTTCTAACTAGCTAATTATGATGTATATAGCTACACACATAGCTAACTATGATGTATGTAGCCACACATTGCAGCTAATGTGCGTCGCTAAAGCTAGCTATGATAGCTATGATGTATGTAATACACACATTATAGCTACAGAAAGCAGTTTGGTAGTCACAAATAAGATAATAACTGCCTTAAAGCAGATGTTTCAGAGAAAAACAGCTTGGTAAATAACTTTATGCCATGACACAAAGTTAAATGTGTCTTACTTACTGGAGTAAACAGTTCCAAAATGAAGTCATCATCCTGTCTTGAGAGCTAATTTGGAGCCCATTTATCAGCTTTCATGTCATCAATAATTTATTGTCCTTTACAATAAAAGTGAGTCACAGCTATATTTTTCAAACCGTTCCTAAAAGTAGCAATGTCTTTGTTATACCAAGCCAGAGAGTTCTGGTGTCGATCTCTTTCATCATCAAATCACTAAATTTGGGTCTGGAAAGGGAGCAACTGGTATAGAAAATGGATGGATGGATGGATGGATGTTTGTGAGTTAATTACAGGCAAAAGGAGGGGAGAGAGCAGGAACTGGCAGGTAAGATGCAAAAGTTACCTGATATTTGTCAGCACTACAGTACACACCTGAAATCTACAATTCCAATCAATTCA
>VXCM01009162.1:0-14047 GCA_014773175.1 Lucifuga dentata | reverse complement strand
TATTCGGGCTTGGGACCGGCACAAGGAGGACACTGGCTTGTGCCCCCTTGAGGCTGCATTTTGTTTTTATTTCATGATACTCCACTATATACTGTAGATGGATATATTAAAGGGGACATATACAAATTTCCACATTCTTGAGGCCTTATTTTGAAAAGTTGCACTACTTTCATGTACAAAAGACACATCGATGTACCTTGACTCTCCCTTTTGCTGCAGCACCACTGTGCACACTGTGTGAAAACAGGCCGATCTATCGCTTAAAGGTTCCCACCCAAAAAAAGCCCCACTGCACTCTGATTGGCTAGTGGCAACGGGGCAGATGATGGCCAAATGTTTGCTAGTGTAGTATTATTTTAGTTGTGTAGATGGATAAATTCAAGCGTCTTGCATGTTGACTGACAGAAGACAAGGACTAATCAAAAACAACGCTTTCAGGGCAGTTCAGGATGCAGGTTTGACTTATTTGGTGAATTTCTACAAATGTGAACATCAAGTTTTGCAATCTTGACCATGTTCAATAACTCCCTACTATAATACACTATAAAAAAAAAGGGGGGGGGGAAATACCATCCAATGTTTTATTTATTGATTGATTTATTTTACCAAGTATTTATGCTGGGAAAGGTTGGAAAACATGTCTGCTTCCTTTTCAGTAACAACTGTCTCCACAATAAAATTTCGCACCTTAGATCTCTCCTGTATAAATCCAGTCTCTGTGTTTAACCATGAAGCTGGAACAGTTTGGACTAAAATGATTCGGTTACTGATGGAGTGGAAAGAAACTTTTGTTCATTTTTCTTCTGAAGTCAGTTAAGGATGCATATTGGTGACATTCCAGCCACAAGCCTCTTGCTTTATCTCCCAAGCTAGTGGATTCATAATACTTCATGGAATTAGCGATAGGCCTGCTTAAACCCATATTTGGTCCTTTTCTTGTTTTTTATACATTAGTGATTTTATATTACAGTTATGGTTTCCTTATAATGAAAGTGAAGACACACTGAGAGAGAGAGAGAGAGAGAGAGAGAGAGAGACCTTTTCTTCATCAGTGCTACTTTCACGCATCTTTTCAGAGCATCTAAACAACACATGATTGATGTTCAAGGACACATGATTGTTGTGGGATTATACAGAACTTGCAGCGTTTTAGTTACAGTTACACTTTCAAACTAGCAGATCACTTTGTTATCATAATTTGAAACACGCTGAGTCCTGGTTATTATCTTACGTCTGAATGCAGATGAAATCATCAATGTGAGGAAAGACAGTCCTCCTGAACCCAAATACTGCCAGACAATGACTGACCATAAATTGCACCACTGGATCTGCCCCAGCACATATGCTTCAGTGTATAAAAAAAAAACAAAAAAACAAATACTCATAAATATGTCTTATTTCACTTAAGTAATTACTAGTAAGACTGAACAAATGGCCTAAAATAAGTTCTGATGAGATGAAAATAAAAAGTTAAAAAAAAAAAAAAGAAAAACTAAAATCAAAACCATTAAAAAGTTACAAAACTTCATTAAATAGATCACTGTTGTATCTGCACAGAAGACAGCACGTTAGTCGGAATACAGCCATAGCACTGAGACTTGGTCTGTTTTTCATTCCATATATTTGTTCGGTTTTGTTGAACAGTATTGTAGGCAGGCAATATTCTGTAACTGATTCACTTAATCTGACTGAGCAATTGCAATTCTGGTTTCTTTTTCTGCTTGAATAAGAAGCCTTTTTTGATTAAGTCCAAAAAAAACTTATCTTAGATTTAAAAAATTGCAACTTTTTAAAGACTATGAGACTCTCCCCCACAGCAACTGTATGCATACTAGTTGTTAATGTATTTGAAATTGTAACTGGGCTGACGTCAGTTTAATCAGATTACATAAGTATTGCGGTGTATGTAGCATATGTAATTGAAGTAGTTGTCGTGATATGCCTGCTGATGCTAAACTACGGCATATCATCAGTGATGTATACTGGTGTCATCCGGGACATCCTAATATTCTTCAGTCTCATGACGTTTAATTAAATTAGGCAGACCATTAAACCATCAAGCACCTGTACCATTTATCTTTAATGTCATTTTACAGCATTGTTAGCATCTGCTACTCTTAAAACATGGAAAGCTATTACATTCTAATTTATGCCAATACACTGAAAAATAATTTCACAAATGTAAAAGTGCTCTACATACAAATTAGTAGCCATATAATACATCACTCAAGTGTAATATTAAATTTACCCACGTTTTGGACAGAGCTCGCTATTATATGTATAGAATATACACACACATACTCAGTCATGTTGGATCACTCTATGTTTCCATTTATTCTAAAGATGGATGGGAAGTTGTTATTCTGTCATGTTCTCATGTATCTATATTGTAAAACCATCAGGGACGACAAGTAAAAGCTTTTCCAGGCTTTTGATTATGGAATACTACCAAGAGGACCGAGACTTAGTGGTCAGCGTAAATCCCAAACTTGATCAGTGAGATATTCTTAATAGTAGAATAAGCTGAAAGTCAGGGTCACCTTTACTCTGTTACATAAGTAGAATTTACATAATGACATCACTGGAAATGTAGAGAGAGTGAGATCAGATTTCGTTTTAACCAATGCGGATCTGCATAGTAACATGAAACTGTCATGTGCAATGTGGTAAAATAGTAATCAGTGATGGTGCCATAAAACCAGTGTTGGCAAATTAAAGCATGAGCTTTAATTTTTTTTGTATTTCCCAGCCAGAATCAGCTTAAGCTTTTCATGTGAGCTTTTGGATCCTTGTGTGTGTGTGTGTCCAGGTCATGATAGAATAGAATAGAATAGAATAGAATAGAATAGCTTTATTGTCATTATACGTAACATATAATGAAATTACAGGTGCTTCTCCCTTAGTGCATAAGTATAAAGTATAAAAAAGAGTAAAAACAACTTTGTACACATCTATTTAAATTATATTTACACAGCTGAAAAGATAAATATACTTATCAAAGTGTATATCAAGTATGTCAAAAAAAGTGTATCAAGTATATTTATATATATAGATATAGATGTGTGTTCGATATTTACAACAGTAGCAGGGATGGTAGCAGCAATCAATAAGTATTGCACAGAGTAATAAACACCAGGTAGTTAGCAGCAATCAGAATATTAGTTAGCAGCAATCAGAATATATTTCACAGTTTACATGGTACCGATTTAAAGTGGTGAACAAGGTGCCATGGGAACAGAATTGCACATGATGGTGACGTTGACAGAGTAATGTCCAGGTCAGCGGTGATTTAGTGTTCTGATGGCCCAAGGATAGAAACTGTTTCTTAGTCTGGATGTGCGGGCCTTCATTGACCTGTAGCGCTTGCCAGAAGGCATTTCTTGAAGTCTTTCTAGAGTTTTCTTTACAAGCATGGATTTGAAGTTCTACTACAAGGAGAAACAAGACTAAATATCTGTAACCAGGCCAGGCTGTGCACAGTGTCCCAAAACCGATGTGTATATCAGGCTAAGGTCAACATGGTGACCTGGTGACATGGTGGCAAGAGGAGGTGGTCTCTGTCTGATTCCACTTGAACTGTGTAGCAGTTTGTTTGTGGTTATAACATGATCTGCACTAGTACTAAACTAACAAGGAGACAATCAGCTGATCTATTGATTGATCTAACCAGAAATCTTTTTTAGTTACTGTAACCTTGGCAGAGTAACCTTTTTTCCTGTTTTGATTTTGTTGCTCTGCTCTTCGACTGTTCTCATATGACTTTTGTTGCTACTGTATATTTTGGTTTGATTGGATTTTTTTCACGTGTGAAACTGAACCAAACCAAGTGGTAAATGCAGCGCTGTAACAATTTAGCCCCTGGTTCAGACCAGAGCCCTAATGCCCTAAAATGTCATTGTCAGGCTCTGCTCAACATTCAACTACATTTCAACTACATCTCTCTTTCAGCAGCTTTCAACTTCACTTTTTCCATCTGAGCAGTCCTTGTCACCCTCAGCGTACACTTCCACATAAAATCCACATCAGCAATGGACAAAATATACCAAGAAATAGAGGCAAGTTTTAAAGAATATTATACATGTTAGCATTTGTTGATATTTCTGCTTTTTCTTTCCTGAATATATAATAAAATTGTATTTCTAAAAATGAGAAATTCATGTAACTAGAAACAACTAGGGACACTTGTCCTTTGATCTTTGCTAGCATTACAAAAAGAAACAGGGAACTTAATCAATAGTAAGGATCCCCACAAATGAAAACAGGCCAGTAAAGTGTGCTTTGTGCTTTGATATGTGATTGTTGGAACGTTCTTCAATGACAGAGAAGAGAAGACTGTTGGACAAAAGTCCATCCAGCTGTCAGGCATCGATTCAGATGAGTTACTAATAGTTTGGAAATGGAGAGACAGGGGCGGATATTAAATTATCACTGCAGTCAGAAGAAAACCTCCACCCTCCACAGACGTATACTTTTCACTCTGTAAAAACATCCATCCTAACATGCCATTTATTCAAATATTGATACATAAATCTTTGTTTTCCTTGAAAAAGACAAAAATGACAGAATAAATTTAACTTTTTAAAGTATTTTCATGAAAAATGTGATGATCATCTGAGAGGTATCAAGATATTTCATTACTTGAAAATTACTGAAATGAACCACTTTGCCCTGGAAACAAATTAAATTATGCTGATAGATTTTGCTTCACCTGCTTTAAGACATATGATTTAAAAATTTAAGATCACACTAAATGACTTGTTAGAATGCATACTTTTTGCAGTACAGGAGTTAAGAAAACCAATTCCAAATTTTCAGGTGATGTGAAATGCTTTTTGAAAATTCTACAACACATCCCTCCCTTAAAGGACCATACCATCCATTTTGCATGTTTGAGCCTAATATACTCAATTTTCATACGTTACGTTACTGACAGTCATTTCCCAAAGAATTAAACTGTATTTCAGCTTTCCTGATATTTTGCAAAATCTTTTAATCTTTCAAAATCAAATATTCAAGTGATACACCCACCTTAAAAATCTGTGTTTCACCTGCTAATAGTTATGCAGCCTTATGAAGTAACGGTTGTTAAAATTTTTCAATAGACGCGGGTATTCTTTTGGGGCTGTATTCCCTGGTGGAGACATACATGCACTCTGGGTTTTTTATTGCGCTTAAACACTACAATTACAAAACTTCGAGAAAAAAAAAAACTTGAATACATGTGTTGTTCGCGATGATGTATTACCTATCCCAAGAATGTTTCAAGTATCAGCTAGTTGATTTTAATAGCGTACCAGAATGAGCTGAAACCAATGGCGGTCTGGAAGGTAGGAAACTTTTTGTTTTTTTTAATTCCCCATTGAGTACTATGCTTTGGGAAGTGATTGTCAGTAACATTACATGTATGAAAATTGTATGAAAATTAGACTCAAACATGCAGAATGGGTGATGTGGTTCCCTAACACTTTTGGGATGATGTCAGCTTTAAAGTCCAGGTGAAAACGAAGCAGAAGGCCAAAAGTGAATCTGCAAATTTTCCACAGGACAGAAGCGTTACATAACAACACTTGGACAGTGATTTTTTATGCTGGATTGCCTGACTCTGGTCAGTTACAGTATATGTGTAAATCTGAACCCAGTTGATGGGCTGTTGAATAAATAGACACACACACACACACAGAAAACATGCAATGCAAGTACACAAACGCAAACGTTTAGTGAAGACGAATTGGAATATTAGATGGCATTTGCACAAGGGCACTTTATCGACTTTCTACCTGAAATATTCTTGAAATTTCATTCTGCATCTTCTCAGATACTGCAATTTCATTGTAATCCTTCCCACATCATTGAATTCACCATTAACTCTTCACCTGAACAGTTTATGATGTTTTATATGGTATCATTGTAATCCTTGACCATCAAAACATAGGGATAGACATCACCCATTCTGTGTGATCATGTTTGGTTCAGGAGGTATAATGCAAAATTCATAATTCGGTTATGGCGGAAAGTAAAATGGTCGCCATGGCCACCATGAGGTGATTTTGTGATGGCTCCATATCTGAAAATGTTCAGGGTCCCAAACTGTACAAGTGGACCAATTTTCATGCTTTTATGAAAAAGTGAACATTATTTTCCATGTATCACGTGGACTATTAGACCTGGTGGACTGGCGGCCATCTTGGATTTGACCTCTCATGGTCGTCAGAGGTCAAATCTGACTTCCCTCCACATCTGAAAATAAACATTATGGTATGCACTATGTTACAAATTTCATGCTTTTCTCAAAAAATGCACAATTTTTGTGGTTATCCACTCTACTATTTGGTTATCATGTGAAGAATGAATTAGTCTAGAAAATTTCTACACACACATTCACATATGCACATGATTTAGTCACACATGAACACAGACATTTCTTTGTTTCTTTACTGCAGGACAGTTGTAGGAGTATGCACACAAGACAAATATATCCAGTATACCAAAGCATGGACTCACTGACATACTGGTGTGTGTCTCATATGTACTCACACACCTTATTAGCTTTCAGTAAGTCTTGTGTTTCTGGTGTCGCGCTCTGTTCAGGGATTTACTGTCCCTCTCTGAGGAACAGTTGGAAATACCGCTATGCTGCCCAGAAATGCTACGATGCTTAAAAATGGAGCTATACACCAAATGCAGAAAAATATTAGGAGCACCTGCTCTTTCCATGAAAGTGGCCGGCCAGGTGAATCCAACTGCAAAATGATTCCTTACTGAGTTTAACCAATAAATTGGCTTCAGTCATGGTGAGCTTAGACAGTTTGAAGAAGGATTTTTGAGCCCTGAAAATGTAATCTGGATTATACCACAGAAAATGAAACTCAATATCATAATCACCAAAACTGTCAATTGGAATAAATGTAAGGGAATTTGTCTTGGTGAGACTGGTGGGGAAGTGATCTAAATGCAGTGAAGCGGGGCAGTGGGTGACCATAAATGTCACTACAATATGTATAATATTTAACATTAAAGCAGAGACTGGAAATAACACCTGTAGGTTTCTAAAGGGACATTTTCAAGCCTGGACAGTCGATTTGAAATGAAATTTACCTCTTGCTGCCAACTTCATAGTCGATACGTGGGTGGCACATAGGTGAGACAAGGAAGTGACAACCACTACAGCTGAGTATGATTGGCTGAAAACTTATCAGTCAAGCAAAAGGGCACAAAATATCAGTTTTTGAGCCTTAAATCGTGGAACAATGATTTTAAGAATTCACACTGGTATAGCATAGATATAAAAAGGTGACGATGATGAGGGTTTAACTCCTTCCGTAAAAAAAAATTACTGTTAAGAGAGAAAATAATTTGGGGTGTGCNCCCCCCCCCCCTTAGCAAAAATCTAAAATATCTAAATAACTTTATTGGGTTCAAGCACTTTATGCATCTGGAATCCACTGTGCTTTTTCTCCAGTAACATATATTACAGCAAAGTAAGCGTTATTATTTTTTAATTAGATTACTGTAATACTTTAAACCATTACTTCCTTCCCTTGGTTTCCTGTATGCCTCTGACTTTACTGACAGGGTGATGAGGTTCATGCTTTGTTTTTATAGGTGTGAGCAGTTACTGGACAATATTCTGTGTGAATGGCCTTGCCAGCCGGCGTCTCTCAGGTTTCTCTTTTAATTAAATAATGATGACGGATGTGAGTACTGCTAACCATAAATCTGACAGCTTAGGGGGGATGATTGAGGGAAAGAGAGGGAGAAGAATCTCCCTCTGTCTCTGTCCATCTCTGTCTGCTGAGCCATGCTGAAAGTATAATGAAGAAAGAAAGAAAGCAAAGTTAGCACAAATGTGACTAATCTCAAATATGTGCATGTGTGCACACATTTATGGATATACACACTTGCTTACTTAACATTTGGATATTTATTTTTCAGGCTAATAGTAGTTATAGTACTATTAACAGTTAGTAGTTACAGTAGATGTGTTGAAAGAACCATTTTAGGAAGTAGTCTTTGCCTAGTCATAAGACAAAACAATCTCTGGAATGATTCGTTTGTGGTGTGAACATGATCCAGACTAGCTCTGAACCAACGACCAAGTAAGCTATTCTTCTGCTGATTGACAGAAGTAGAGAGAGGTAGATGCACATGTTAGCATGAAATAAATTACACCTTTGATTACCCACACAAATCAAACAGATGCTCTGAAAACGCCCTAACATATCAACAGTAATATATCTTGGAATTAGCATGTTGAAGGTTAGTATGTCTTTGTACGTGCTTAACATTTGCTCTATTCTACATTCTGGAGGCAGGATGTTTTGTTTTCAAAATATGAAGCAATATGCCAGTGTTCGAGCTGTTGTCTTGAAGTGCGTTCAGATTTGGCATAGTTCAAAAATTGGTATAGCTTTATGGTCCAACTGACGAATGCGACTTAGTAATGTATGTTACTTAGCTACCTTGAATGTGCTGACTTCTTTTGATTTTTCTTGCTTTTGCATACTAGACATTTCTGACCAATGAGCAGAGCTTGTGTTCTCACATGGCTTTTGTTGATATATTTTGGTTTGCTTGGAATTTTGTCTGTGTGAAACCAAACCGAATGAATCAATTAAATGCAAAGTAACAACTTATTCATTGAATTGGACCAGAGGACAACCGTTTGAAAATGACTTTAGTGTGTGTATGTGTGTATGTGTGTGTGTCTGTCAGAGGGATTACAAACATTCATTTGAATCTACCCCTCAGAGGTTTCATTATCTTCATACCAGGAGGCCAACTGAATCACTCCAGTCCTGTGTATGAAAGTACTACTTAATTATCTGCACATGACTAAATGCTGCATATAATCTTGTCAAGGACTGTTTTGCTTTCCACTCTCCCTGGATTCAGCTGAGTTGAAACAGGTTTTTAATTTTACAGTTACTGCAATAGAAAAACAGAGAAACAGTCTTACACCCACATTAAAGTCCCTGAGTAAAACATTCATCTTAATCTCAACATTCTACCAAAATCTACTCTATGATAAAACCTGATGCCATTTTTTTTTTTTTAAACTTGCATAACATTTTTTGTAAATTATCTAGATGAGGNCCTGATGCCATTTTTTTTTTTTTAAACTTGCATAACATTTTTTGTAAATTATCTAGATGAGGTGTGGATTGTGGATCTCTTATGACTAACAAAATGTTATAGCACTAGATCTGGTTTTCCCACAGTATTGAAAACACACATGGTATTGGTGTTACAGAATTGTCATCTGAATCATCGCCATCACATAAATTCAAAACCTTAACATATTTGACACTCAACATAAAGAGATGATTCAGCCAGTGAAAATAAAGGTGGACAAGAAAAGTCCTTTTTATACATAACTTGTCTTAACTTGTGTCATTGGTGGGACTGAAATAGTTACACCAGGGCAACACCGCTCAATTTAAAAACTGCCAATGATATCTCACATTGAGTTCAGAATAAATCAGAAATTAGAACAATCTTGTCTTGAATCTCATATTGATTTGTGCTTAAATGTGTTTGACCTCTTTGGTCTGTATTGTCCTGTTATGTTATTCATACATATTACTTGTGAACGAGAATATGGACTCCTACTTGGAAGGCTATTTGGAAGGAAGCGTGATCAGTTGAAACATAAAGGAAACAGTCTTGTAACCAAATAGTTAACCAATCAGAGTGGCAGAGGCAGATGTGTTACAGTACTCTGTAATTACTCTCCTTTCTCTCAGTAACCACTGTTGACTTTCTATTGAATAAAATACACCAAAGAGCTTCTAAAGAGCTTCTAAATTGGTTTATACTGGGGATGTCACAGTTTTCTGAAAGAGCCTTTGCATTTCTCTGGAGATATGCATTGGAAAGATTTGTTTTGGTAACAGACTTGAAGAGCTGCTGACCTGGTTGTTGTTTTCTACCTAACGCATGCTGGGATAAATTCAGGCTCCACACCCCTTCTTGTCACCCTTAAACAAAATTGATATATGTATTTTAAATATATTGAACTTGCATGTCTTAAAGCACCTAGTTAGGTTATCTGGCTGATGTTGTTAAAACCCTGTTGTAGAACCGTTTAATAGTAAATGCATGATCCTGCATCTCTATCATCACCATTTATCCTACTATGCCCATCTATCTGTCTGTTTTGATAGTTTTACATATGCTTTATGTAAGTTCATCTGAGCTGGCTTTCATACTCTCAAGTCATGTGAAGGAGCTGCCTCAGAAGCACCTTCTTGGATCTTCCTGGACCAGCTGTCGGAAAAAAAGGCTGTTATTAATCTGACTGTGATCGAATGAATCGCTGCCATCTGTGCTGAATTTATACTCTGTTTATCCCTAGAAAAAACTACTTGATTTGCTCAAACACAATATTAGCTGCTTCTACAGATGTTTAAATGTTTATTGGAAATATCCTCATCGGGATCAGGTTAAATTGAACAAGGCTTGTGTGGATTTTCTTTGGGAAGACAAACGTGGTCCATGAAAGCAGGCTTATTTTCAGGCATGGTCTAAATTGTAGATATGTAAAATAAACATCCAGAATGTCTTCTCAAGCCATGCAGTCCATTTTGCCTCAAACATTCAACCCCACAAGCAGGTCAGGCTGTGACATTGTGTAGTGGTGCCACTTACTTGCAGAATCTCAGCTCCACCCAGGCTCCACCTTGTTGCCCAAATATTTTATTTTTATGGCGGACAAAGGCTTCAAAATGTCAGACATCAGATTTTCAGGCAAATGATGGTAACATCAATAATCTTCAGAGACATAAGTACCCCTGATACAAATTTGATCCTACCTGATTGGTCCATAAAGTGTAGATGTTGTCTAAACAAATTTATTTAGAGGAATTAACCATAAATGTTTGCATGATAATAATAACTGGAAACAGAAGTAGCTTGCATTATTCACTTTTTATTTCAGTTTATGTGTGTACGTATATAGTCTTACATCTATCTGTATGTGTGCTTTTCTGCTGGTGTGTGTTTATGTGAACCACATGGCATCTGTCAGCCATCAGCCCCTCCCATCTCAGACACATGTGGACCAAAAAACCACAGAAAACCCCAGAAACCTGGCAGCAGAAACTGGGTCACTACGTTTATAGACTTGATGGGAAAACACACACAATAACAAAGTCAACCAACACGTTGAGGGAAAATGTGAAAACGTGACCAGCACTCCTGCTAAAAAATGTAAACAGAAGGATAGATATATATAGTTTTAGATCCCTGAAATGCGTTACTTTGCAAATAAAACCAGTAAATCCTTCAATTTTTGTTTTCTAACAAAAAGTTAATTGACTGTCTCAGTCTCCCACATTCTTTTTCAGACTTTTCTGTTTCCTGCTCTCCTTTGATTCTATCGTGGTTTCTCCAGCAGACCCAGCAGTCTGTTTATTTTTCGTATGAAGTATTGCACACTAACCAAACCCATTAGGCCAGAGATAACATTTATCATCCAGATTGATTTCAGAAGTGACAGTCAGTCTTTTTGCCTGAAACCCACAGTTGTTGGATCAGGCATCAAAATGCAACAAACTGTCATTGCAGGGTGTAAATTTCACCAACCCAATTTTTTTTTTTTTTNATCAAAATGCAACAAACTGTCATTGCAGGGTGTAAATTTCACCAACCCAATTTTTTTTTTTTTTCAAATAAAACATACTTGGAAATGGAAAAAATCCTGGAAAGACCTTTGTGTCGCATCTCTACATTTCCTCCTTTTTAAGAATTGCTGAAAAAAAAAAACGACTCAGTGGTCAAAAACTGGAGATTTCAAAACAAACTTCTCATTGACATTTAACAACGTATGTCAGTCATGTAGCTTGGCTGTCGTATCACTACATATTTTCCACATGCGTGACACAATTGCACCCAATAATCACTGTAAAAAAAGATAAATATCCTCAATATAGTGGATAAATTGTAAGTGCATGCCACCAACAAAATGACCTGCCAAAGTAGCCAATGGAGTTGGCACCTTTCAAGCAGCCAACATTTACAAGCACGTCTGGGGTTTATTACCAGACATTTTTCTTGGCAGGATGGAAACACCCTATGAAACAGCATGTGGACCCATTTGACACTAAAACCCCCCTCTGGCACAGTTGCTGATGGAAATCCTACATGTTGTAGAGAGCTTGTCTCAGCAGGAGGGCACCGCCTTACCTTCTCATTATTAAAGCAGCCACTGTATTCCACCATATTTTTGAGGATAATATTGTATTGAGCCCAGTGGAGACGAGACAGAATAGAAATAGTTGAATAGAAAACAGAAGAGAAGAAGAAACCAGTGACAGGAGATGTAGAGAGAAGAAGAAAGGTGAGAAGAGCAGAAGGAGAAATGCAAGTAAAATTCCCCCATTTCCTCCTTGTCCATCACCCTGGACCTACCACATGCACACTCACACACTCTTTCTTTGTCACATACATGCTTTCAACAGAGTGGACAAATCCGGATGTGACAGGACAAGAAAAACAGGAATGGATATGACAGGAATGATCTAAGTATGTGGTCTAAAAATGAGAACTGGTTTCTTAACTGCTTGACTTGTTTAGAAACAGAATGTCCTGGAAGCTTTCAGTGAATTGATACTAGCTGCAGTATCTTGTGCATCCTTGTGTATATCATTATATATTTCATATTAATTCAGTATGAGTGTTACTGTTTTTACTTGCTTTGATTTGGTCTGATTTGATTTGATTTGATTTTGATTCAATTGAGCTTGGCTGGACCAAAAAATGTTTACAACCACTGTGCTAATATGCTGCAGATATATGTCTTGAGGAACACAAAAGGATGGATATGCATTTATTTCACAGATAAAATTGAAAATAGATTCTAGTAGCAGAGTTAATTCCAGACTCCATTTTTTTTTTTTTTTTTTTTTTGTCTGTACTCCAATTAAGGCAATAGTACGAGTAAGACATATACATGGATGGAATTAATAGGTTTCTGTGGTTTGCCGAATATATATGACAGGTTGTGTAATCTGAGGAAATGAATGCAGAGGTGGCTTACTCCAATTATAACATTTACATACCTGAATAAATCAATTTACAATCTTCAAATTTATATTTCAGTCTAATTATAGTGTTTACGTGACGTTTGAAAAAAATATTTTATTGCCTTAATTCAAGTATAATCGAAATTTTAATGTGTATGTAAACTTAGTGAGGAGATGCTTTGCAGAATAATTGCAGGTTGTAATGATAGTAGTACTGTTCCCAAATATGTTGTTACCCCAATCACCTGTTTAATTAAGTCTTTTAAATTGACAGTCAGCATTTAAGGCACTTTGTTACTCTTCTTCACCTAATGCCAATTTTCTTCTGCTTAGAAATAGACAAAGTAACAAGTAATAAGTAATATTCACCAAAAATTATCCGGGTAAATGATGCAGACATTTTTACATTGATAGGCACTTAACATTTATTCAGTCCTTGATGGAAATTTTTTTTTTTTTACCTTAAAATGGCAAATAAGGTACCAGGCTATGGTTTTTCATCAGCAGACTATATAAACTGAACAATATCTAGCAGTCATTTGTTCAAGGCAGCTGAACCTGCTGTTTAGTCTTGAAGCATTTTGCTGCTCATCCAAGTTAGGGACTCTTAGCAATGCCAGTGACCCTCTCATCATGTGACCAGTCACCTGACCCAAGATGTGAATAACTCTGAGGATAAATGTCGGTTTACTGACCACCATTGAGTCAAAATTGAAGAAGCTGCTTGGATGAGTGGCGAAACAACTTCAGTACTTAACAGTAACTCTCAATATGCAGTGACTTGTACAACTAAGAAGCTTCATAGACAATAAGCAATAACAATAAGACACAGTTTGTGAATATTTGTTATTCACACTTTCAGCTGGCCTACTAAAGATAAGTAGACCAGAGTGCTGCAGTTTTTTACCCAGAAAGAAAATCACAGGTTTTGACCATCAACCACTTTTTCCACCATACCGTACCTGTCAGGACGGCTCCAGGACGCTCTTAGTTTTCTTATTGTCTCTGCTTTTATTTTCACCTTG
>VXCM01009159.1:0-13987 GCA_014773175.1 Lucifuga dentata | reverse complement strand
CTAGTGCACTGTTTTTTACGTGTCCTTGAATGACAATAAAGTTATCTATCTATCTATCTATCTATTCATACCTACAGTCAAGTTAGAGCTTCCAATTCACCTAACCGGCATGTCTTTGGAGGTGGGAGGAAACCCACAGTAGNAGTCAAGTTAGAGCTTCCAATTCACCTAACCGGCATGTCTTTGGAGGTGGGAGGAAACCCACAGTAGACATGGGAAGAACATGCCAACTCCATGCAGAAAGAACCTAGTTGGATTTGAACCCAGGACAGTGCTAACCGCTCAGGCACCGTGCTGCCCTTACTGTCTTCAGACACATATCGAAAACAAACCCTAGTTGGACCAAGGTTAAAGGTGTGAAAATGCCCTTTAAGTTGCTCTGAATCACCTGGAGCTGCCTCAAGAACCTCTAAGGGATCTCGGACCACACTTTGAGAACCCCTTTACAAAGACATTAAACAGTAGCTTCACTGTCAGTTTGCCTTGATGTATCATGTCAGTAAAACAGGTGTTTCATTGGAAAGAAGAAAATGAAGCAGCCAGATACTTACTGCATTATTCATAACAACAGGTGGTCTTGCAATGACATCTTAACACATTAGTGTAACAGTCCCTTTATCTTGTTTGCTTCTAGATGGTAAGTATCATAAGCCTTAATAATTTTAGTTTTAGTATTGGACCATAATGTTACTTTAAATGACAACATGTAATCATCTCAACATTACAGGGTTTGAAAGCTACAAAATACTTATTCATATTGTAAATCCTCCTCCTCCTCCTCCTCCTCCTCAGCTAGTCAGACTTCCGTCCCAGCTAGCATCCAGCCTAATGTCAAATGAACTTAAACGTTTGTTTGCTGAGGTTTCTCTGTGTCCCTACCTTCCAGACTGCCATTGATTTTCAGGGCATTCCAGCACACTATTGAAATGAAATGTGGTTGAGATAAGTAATCCATCATTGTGAACACTCTTGTCTATTAAGTTTTTGTCAAAGTAACTTCATTTAATCTGTGCATAGAAGATAATATATGTCTCTGCTGGGGAATATAATCCCAGGAAAAGATGGCTTTTACTGAGAAATTAAAAAACTACCGCCCCTACAGTACATATAGACATGTGTGATGTTGTCTCAAAGTCAAATTCGGCATTCCACTGTCATAATTTTCTTGGTCTGTGGCCTAAATAATGACCATGACCAGGAAAGTATCCCAGTTATGTTTGTTGGTGTGGTGTTGCTTAGATATTTTGGTTTGCTCAGAGGTGGTACAAAACCACTATAGATTTTTTCAAATGTGTCCAATTAAAAACCACTAATGAGATTCTAAACACGGTATTCTTAATAACAACCTGCTTCACATTTGTTGTCTTTTGTTAATGTGGATAATTAAAAGTAGAAACTTAACTTAGTATACTTTCTCACCTTTTAGCTTAGAAACCCAGTTAATTAGCTTCCCTTCTGTTGGATGTTGAATGTTGATGTGACATAAGAAACAAGCTGGCTAATACTGACAAGTGAGCTTTCCCTTCTACTTTTCCTCTTCAGACAGAACAGCAAATAATTCAAGCTCCAAATTTCATTTTGCCATTATCAAGCTCACAACAATTTCACAGTAGAGCAATCACACTACGGTATAATGAACTTCCAGAAGCAATTAAAACCCTCTTTCCTGTGGAGGGAGCTTCATGAATACAAGAAAGACGGCGTTCTCGCAGCCTCTAATCACGGAGCATTCTAGCCATGGTGTCACGTTGGCTTTGTTGTTCGCCAGAAACCCTTCAGGAGGCCTCCAGTCAGGTCTTCTAATCAACAAGCTTCCACCTGACAAAAACTAATGGCGCTTAATTGAAAAGACGCGCCACTGCTTCCCTCACACTTCAAATCAGATCCTCAGCCTGTAACTCATGTCAGAAAAACTCAACGTGTATTCTTTGTACAAACAGTATTTGCACTGGGCGAAATAGCCTAAAAATAATACCATGATATCTCGAGATAGTTTTGCAAAAGCAATATTCAAGATGACAAGAACAATGTAAAACTGGACAATTTTGTATTGGTGATTGCAGAAGTACACATTCTGCAACCTGTAACATAAAAAATAATTAAGTGTAGTATGGTGTTTCCCTTCAGTTATAAATTACTAAATCCTGCAATATGATAGGCTGTAAACAATAACTAATTAATTTGATCTGCTAGAACTTCAGTAGTGCATAAAACATAAATACCATCACCAAATTAAATTACTGATGATGGTTTATTTTCCATGTTTAAGTGCAATAAATACTACCTATACTACCTACTAGCAAACATGTTACATTATTGACAACCAATTTCCAAAGCATAGAAGTTTTAGTTTTCCTGTTATTTTGCCAAACCCCTTAATCTCTCAAAATCAAATGTTCAGATGATACATCCACCATATAATTCAAGGTTTTGCCTGCTAACACGTATATCAGAAGGGATGGTCATTTTTAATTTCTCTGTAAAAGCTGTCTTCTCCTGGTATAATTTTCCCTGGCAGATACATATTGTCTTCCGTGCAGCTCCATGTTGGACTGTTCAAATAAAGTTACTTCAACAAAATAAATAAATAAATAAATACACAAATAAATAATAGACATATATAGAGAGAGAGTTCAGTGATAACTCTGTTATTATTAACTCTTTTATTTCAGTAAATAATAGAGTTCAGTGTAATGGATTACTTCTCTCAAGCAGGTTGTAAGTCTCTACAAGTAGATTTTAATAGTGTACTGGGATGGACTGAAACCAATGGCAGTCTGGAAGGTAGGAAAAACAATTCAACAATTATTACTTTAGTATATGTTGAGAAATGGTTGTCAGTAACACAACGTGTATGCAGGTTGTTTATATCGGGCTCAAGCATGAAAATTCACTGGTATAATTGCCCTTTAACAGCTAATCGCTGGCAGATTATGATATTACCTCTGATGCTAAATGGCCTCTATGATGCTGCACTTATCTCCTTGACTGAAGTGAGCGTTGCACTTAGCTAATGCTATCCATAACATTGCAACATGTCAGCGCCGCTGAGAAAAATTCACCGCTTTGCTAATTTCACCCCACTTTTGCTTTTTCTGTCACAGGAAGTATAACTAACTAACACTCCAGCTATGCTTGCCTGCGTGCTTGTTTTGCATCACAAATCAGCTGCTTGGCTCTCCTCTTCACAATCTTGTGACTTTCTTGGCATTCACCCAGATGTTTCTGCTTCAAATTTGACGTTTCCAGTATTGGCTGTGAGCCAGAAAGCCTTGTAGCTGAAGCAATTCCAAACAACAGAGGTATAGCTCCGTTTTTAGCGACTAATTCATCAGGTGCTATAAGCCTCTATTGGGGACATGACATGCTTTTTTCGTTTCTTCTTGCTGCTCATGATGTAAATTTTATTAATATCCCATCACACCACACATATATGACAATTTTTTTAGCATATACAGTGGGGTCCAAAAGTCTGAGACCACTGTGAAAATGCTTCTATTTAGCAATCGTTTTGAATTTAATACAAGATTTTTCATTACAAATGATAATATCATGTTAACAATTTGAGTGAAAAGTTGAATCTTTGAAAAATGTACATGAAGTTCAGAATATCTTAGTATTTGGTACGCCCCCCTTTTTGCTTTAATGACAGCATCTCTCCAGCTGGCATGGACTCCACAAGTTTGTGCAAAACCTGATGAGCCAAGTTACCAGCATGATTTGACAATGTTCTAAAGAGCTTCTTATGATGTTAGACTTTCTGATTATTTCCAAATTAACATGGAAAACATCACAGATTTTCTATGTGGTCTCAGACTTTTGGAGCCCTGATATGGCAGAGCCCTTCTTACTTTGCAGGTAGCTGCACTTGCAGTCATTAGCACCTCATAAATTAAGTTTGGCTGAACAGCGTGTGAGTATCATTTGGTTCTTCCGTTTCCATGACAAAATTAAATGCCTTTAATTTTAATTACCCAAATTATTAATTATTCAAAAGCTTACTTTGAATTTCACGAGGGTGTGAGCCCCCCNCCCCCCCCCCCCCCCACACACACACACAATCATGAAATTCAAAGTAAGCTTTTTAAGTCAGGATGACTCATAACATTTACACAGAAGTAATGAACTCTCGGATAAATTACTCTCCTTCAATGACAAATTAATTCACAAACCTTATTTAACAATTAAACGAATAATTGAAAGTGCAATGAAATGTGATTGCACTAAAACTCTTCTGCTCAGCTGCGGTCATGGAGGAACTCCTCCATTAGGGGGACATGCATATTTAAATAGAGAGTAATCAGATACCTCATCCGTCAAATAAGGCCCATCAGTCCTCTGATTTTGCTTTTTAATATTGTTGATATAAATACAGATATTGGCGATTGTTATCTTGAAATCAGATGTATAAAAAAGCTTTATTGTGCCAATTAATTGTACAGCAGCAGCATTGTTAACATCTTGTTCTTCTTCTGGATCTACTGTATATCCTTAACTGACGCAGAATCAGCATCATCTTAGCTACACATTGGTGGTAACTGCATGTTTTGAGTCTGATTGACTCTGTCTGAACATAAGTTTTAATCCATTTGATTTAAGTTTCATTATCTGGATCTGGGCTAAATTGCAGCTGCTGATAGTTCATCCTAGAATACACATGCCTGAAATTCTTCTTTTTTTTTTTTTTTTTTTTTTTTTTTGAGAAACAGGAAAAATATCAGCAAATCCCCTATTTTCTAATGTCAAAGAAAGAGAACAATTCTGTATCCAGCTCTTGATCTAGTTCTGCCACAAAATCTTCCTCGAGCCAATTCACAACTATCTACAAATGTCACTGAAATCTGTCCATTTCTTTGTAAAATATCCTGCTGATAAACAGGCAGGTGCACACAGGTGAAAGCATGACCTCCTTACTGGAGGTAAAAAAAACAAAAAAACAAAAAAAAAAAGAAAAGAAAAGAAAAGAAAAAGGCTAATGGTGGTTAACCCCTGTTTCAGAGTGCATGAGAATTACAGGAAATCATTTTTGCACAATTCTGTGAACTGACAACTCAACTGAGACTATCCCTGATGTGGTTTACTCATCCATCTACTTCTGCAAGCAGCTTCAAATAAGCACACACTGTATTATTTGACTCAGCCATGATTACTGGAACTTCTCTGCTTTTGTTGGCTTTCAGGCGAAGCCCATCTGCAATTGTAGTGATATTCTTATTAAAGGTCAGTCTAATATCTGCAATCAAAATACCAACAACAAGCAGTTTGAAATGCTAAATCAAAGTGTTTATGTGATGTTGTTTCTTTATAATCCATGACAGAACTAAATTGTAGTGTTAAATACAGATCGCAGTCCATTTTCACATTTTAAAACACATTTTCAGGGTTCCGTGTGATAAAATGACACATGCTTGCTGCAAATGCCATTGTACTTGTTACCAAATTAAAATCTTATTTTAATCTTATTTCTCACCTTGTGAAAAGCAGCTAAGAGAGAAAAGCAGTTCATGTGACAATGCTGTAATAAAATCTCAGTAAGAGTACTTCATAAGAGTACTTCCTGGTACTTTTTTGTACAAAGCTGCATAAAATTTGACATTATGCATTGTTTTTCTACTTTTATTGTCAATGTTAATTAATGTGCATTGTCCCATAAATAAATAAATAAAAACGTCCTCAACCATAATGTAGCCGTGATCTCTTAATCTGATCAAAAACCCAAAGGTAGGCTTATTCAAATCAGAATGAAATGAAACAGGGAAAAAAAAAAAAATCATTCATATCTGAGAAAATGGAACCAGCAAATATTTGCTCATTTTACTTTCTAACTGAGTCAAATGATTAAATTATCAGGCAAATAGTCACCTGTTAAATATCTGCCAATCGGCTTATTAAATAATGGCACAATCTTTTCAGTTTTCAGTGTTTAAAATTGAAATTCAATTTTAAACATTCAAAAAGGCAATACATTACGGAACTTTTAAAAGTGTTGTTGGTATCTTCAGCCTGTTCAGACTGCATGATTTTTACTCTGATTTTCTGCAAACCAACAGATTTAGGATATCATCAACAAAAGCCCCACATCAGAGACAAATCATCGCTCATTCCCATCAACTATGATCATTATGTGCGAACCGCTCGAAGACGTAACATGACAGATGCATCGATGAGTCACAGAGATAAATAGCAGGCTAAACTAATCTGCTGGGGAGTCTGAGTCCTGTAATGTGAAATGTGTGACGATCTCCAGCCAGCGATAAGACACGGGGTGACAGGAAACAAGGGGGAGGAGTTTTAACCCCTGAAACAAAATATCAAAGCTCATGAAAAGACTCCTTTCCATATCATTTCCATGTTGCTTCTCATGTGTTTCAGTGACTAAATATAGTTTGAAGACCAGACAGACTCAGATTCCTCCTGATGAAAGATCTTATAATTTGAAATCCCTGTCACCAGTCACGTCACATCAGTCACGCAGATTGCAAACCACAATGACCTCAAGATAACCTATCACAAGACAGAAAGCCGTATATTGTGAACAGTACAGCGATCAGATCATCTTTGAGAATGGAATGGTGTGTTAAAGGAAATACCAGCGATTTGGCATGTTTGAGGCCAGTATAAACAAACTGCATACACCTCGCATTGCTGACAACGATTTTCCTATTTTTTCCCTACCTTCCAGACTGCCATTGGTTTCAGTTCTTTCCAGTATGCGATTAAAATCAACTTGTAAAGACTTAACTTGAGATAATCCGTAGTAAATATTATATTAAGTTTTACGTCGAAGTAGCTGTATTTAACTGTTCCAAACCAAGCTGTATGGTAGACAATGCATGTCTCTGCCAGGGAATACAGTCCCAGGAGAAGATGGCTTTTGCTGAGAAATTAAAAACGACCATCACTTCTACATTCAGATGTGTGTTCGCAGGCAAAACATTGAATTTTATGGTGGATGTATCACCTGAACCTTTGATTTTGAAAGATTAGGATTTTGCAAAATAACAGAAAAACTGAAATACTATTTTATGTTTTGGAAATTGGTAGTCAGTGATGTATACGAATCGTAATTATTGGGCTGAAACATGAAAAATTGCCAATATGGTCCTTTAAGTGCTTAAAATAAATAAATAAAAAAAAAAAAAAATAATAATAATAATTTTCACAGATTCTAATGTGGAAATGTTGAAATACTGTATAAATGATGTTGCCTGATGCAGTTAGAGTTCCCAACCAGTTCCCAATCACTTATATTTCATGCTATAAAAAGGATCTTTAGCTTTTGTTTCCATTTTACAAAGGAATAAAAACAAACAAAACCAAACAAACAAAAACACTTACATCATGTTACCACTGGCTGATGGCAAAGCTTTATCTTACCTGTGTTCAGATCCTTGTACTCCTGGGATGAGTGCTCGTTCTGGTGCACCCACTCGCCGTTGCATTTGAAGAAGATCTGTAAGGCCGGTGCAGCTCGGCAGCGCAGCTTAATGGGGTTGCTCTTGACAATGTAGGCATCCTCTGGCTCCTGAATGAAGTGTGGGAGGGTGCCCTGCACCGATGGTACGGAGTCGGGCTGAGCATCTCCTGCAGCACCTGCGAACCAACAAACCTCGCTTAGTTCATCATATTGCATGTCTCTTTTAGGGGAACAATAATGATGCATTGGAACAATAACTCCGCTGAAGGAAACAATACCAAGAAAAATCATATTTTCAGTTAGATACACAATTTAGCACAGCAAAACACTTTCAGCAGCGTTTTGATTCATAAACATTATAACAGCGGCTGCTTGCAATTATGAAATGATTGCTCAGTGGACCATGCTTTGAATTCCCCATTCATCGCAAGAGAACATACTGTAGAAAGGCAAAGAATACACAGTACAATTTTTTTCCCCATTCTAGTCAAAACTGTTCTCCTCAGAGCAATTTGCAGATGAATGAAATCAGAGCGGACCAAGTGGAGGGGAATTAGGAGAGGACTGATTGCCTAAATTGTGGCTGTAGAGTCTGAATACGTCTTATCTCAGCCGCAAGGCCCAGATTTTAGACGGCACAAAAAAGCAGCTTTTGTGCTGCCACCACTGTGCCGTCATCTTTAACGAGAACATGCAGTTCACAACAGGTTACCTCTTCAATTCTGTTTGGCGAGCACCTGGCCCAGTTCACAACTATTGTTCATCATGGCAGCTCATCGCTCTGAGCACAGTTTTGGAAACACTGATCTGAGATTGCGAGAGCATGAATTTCTGTATGGGATTCAAAGACAGGTCTCTTCCTTTGCTCTCCTCCTTTGACCTCACAGAACTGGGACAAAACGCAACAGGATGTTTGTGCTCCTGCCCTCCTCGGGATCATTCTCAGAATTATGGCTCGGTCCCATCGAAGCAGCGCCAGTGAAGCCATTTGGTGCCGTAAAAGCCCATGAAAGCTATTACGCCCCACCATCAAATCCAATTCTGTCCCCTGGAAATCGAATCGGCCCTCTCACCACCTCTCTCAATCAATGTTGTTCTTGTTAAATGGGTAAATGAATGGATGCATGTGTAGCGAGCCCCACACATAAAACAAACAGGCAGAGAGAATGGTGAGTTAATGAGAATAATATGCTGACATTAGGACTGTAGGGCAGGTAGACGTCTTTATCGTAATGTTGCTGCGGAGGCTCCCTTTAACTCTTCAATCCATCATGGAAAAAAGCAAGATATAAGACAAAGGTAATTCCTGCTGAGACAACTCATGCTAAAAATGCTTTCAGATGTAATCATCTATCAGGAGGCATAAGTTACATTTTCAGTGTAAACCATATAGAATTATGTATGGATGCTACAAACATTTCCCAATGTCAATGTGCTACTGAAATACTAATATTTTTGTTGGTTAAAGTTTGTTTTGTATTAGATATTGCTTAGATATTTGCTACTTAAAACAATTAAATGTGATGCGCTACACCATTTAAACAGTAATCACTGTTGAGTCTTCATGTTATCTCTCTTAACCCGTTTTGCCATTTCGATGTCTGTATTTAATAAGCATGGATACCAATAACCACTTTGTAAGATCACATGTATCCACTGTGATTAGGGACCATCAACAAACAGCAGTCCCTAAAAAAACAAAACAAAAAAAAAAAACAAAGGCGACTTAAGTATGCTCTGTATATAATTCTGTATGTATTTAAATATAAACTTTAAACTTTATCTTTAAACTTTCATTAAACCCTTTTTACTTTGACAAGAACCATTATATCATCATGCCGAGCCCTTTTTCCATTATCATTCTACAGAATATTCTTTTTTTTTTTTTTTTTNTTTTTTTTTTTTTTTTTCTTATATCTCTAAATATATTTATATATGTTTTTGCAAATATATCTAGATAGCTTCCGGGCAATTAAAAAACATCAATCTATATTTAAACCATCACAAGATCATAGATACATTTACATCCAATTTAGCTATTGCTAACTCCACGTTCAAGCTATGGTTGAAATACCATCATGGTGGAAGTTCATGAAAGAGGTAATTTAGTCTCCATCACCATCTCATAATTACCTGCAGGAAACATGATCTGAAAGAAAAGCACACAGCTTAAAAAAAAAATAAAATAAAATGTCCCTACTAATGTTAAAACCAAACCTATGCCCTCGCTCTAAATCTCCATGGCATCTGGAAAGGGTTGTAGAAAGATTTGTTTTCTCAAGTGAAATCAAGTAAATGACAGGTAATTGTGAAGGAAATGGGTTTCAAGCAGAGAAAATTAGGACAAACTCATACAGATACGACTTTGAAATGAGAGACATGAAAGAATACTCAAGCAATTTCGCCATGATCACCGAATGACAGGCTGAAAACGGTCTGACAAGCACATGGAGATTAAATTATTTCATGCCGCTATATTGCAGTGGATAAGAGGATCAAAATGGGATGACAGGTTTAGGCTGGTATAGGAGGAATATGCAGAATTAATTCATTATTCCTATCTTTTGCAAAGATATTTGGGCCAGTGCACACATCTGATGCAAAACTGATTCCTGTCAGATTTTTAATTTCTTTCTAACCGTGTCTTTGCTCACTCTGTATTTAATACGTTGGCAGCCAATTATGTATTTGTGTTGTACAAGGTTTTCAGACAAACAACAAAGAACATACCACAAAAAAAAGAAAGAAAGAAAGAAAGAAAGAAAGAAAGAAAGAAAGAAAGAAAGAAAAATTATGTTTGAGAAGACACNAAAGAAAGAAAGAAAGAAAGAAAGAAAGAAAGAAAGAAAGAAAGAAAAATTATGTTTGAGAAGACACAAGCAATTTCAACCATCATCACATGTGGAGGGTGACTCATTACACGAACCAGCACAAGCTGTTCTCTGCATGCAGCACACTTATTCTCATCTCACCTCTTTGCTGTGTGAATTATACATTCTGTACATCGAACTGTACATGCTTTTCTTTATAATAATAGTACACCATGTCAGCACACACATAACTATCATTCATATCCAGCTGTTATTTGTATCACCTGGTCTGACCATAAACGCACAACTCCCTGTTTCCCTTTTGTTCTACCTCTGTATGGCACATTTTGGAGCCTAGTTTTTTTTTTTTTTTTTTTTTTTTTTTGTTTTTTTTTTGCTGAGTGGATTTTAATAAGATAATAAAGCGACTCTTATGGTGAGGTGACCATGCATCACTTTTTTTAAAAGTAGAAATTAAGATCCCACTGTTTCGTTATATAAAATGTAATGAATAAAGTTCTTGTATTCAGCTCAAAGTGCAGGTGTGGATAAATAATGGCTACTACGATACAATTTCTGCAAAACAAAGAGCATTAAGTCTACTTTTAAACAGCCCTGTGGACTGGAAAGAAGATGAGGATTTATTACAGTAGCACCCAAAAAACAACATGGCCTTTATGTTTAATGGTGAACTTCGTGTTACGACTTCATTTGTTAGGATTACATAAGAGATTACATAAGAGATTTACAAAACTTTTTTAAAACCTGAATACAGCAATAACAAACATTATGGTGTATTTAAGAACACAGCAGGTTGCTTAGTACCTCTGTTTTGTCAATGTGCAAGTATGCATGTGCATGTGTGTGTCTGTATAAAAACACAGTATTTTCACACATACATAATGTCCACAAGATTAAACTGCATACCACTATACTCCATCATATTGTGTACCCCAATTAATACTCTTGATTTCCCCTTGCTGAGGTGTGGAAGTAGGTAAGGTTCAATTTCTCTCTCTCCAGCTCCTTCTTCCCCTCTGTTAGAAAAGAGAAAGTGAAACTGTGCCCCGTTATCCCTGCCTATATTTCCCAGTTATACAAGTGGATATTAAAAAAAAGACACAAAAGACAGCAAATTCTTAAAACTGAAAGAACCTGTTACACTTGTAGCAATTATGCAGGATAATTGATGCAACTTAAACCTTACTTAAACCTGAAATTCCCAGTGTGGCGGAAGGGATGAACCTCCTACCAAACCAGCAGGCACCCAAAAGCTTCTTTGCCAAACCTCCAGTATGTAGAGAATGAGGCAGAAGAAAAAAGAAGAAGAAAAAGGCAAGGTGTGATTCACGGACAAATACTCCCATCAGCACGCAAACTTGCTTGTCCTGAACTGTCCTACCTCCTGTTCTCATGTGAGTCAATGTTGCTAGGCTCCAAGGAGGACAACTTGAAGTGGGACGCTTGTCCTGCATCCCACTTCAAGCACACATTCTCACTATTTTCCTACAGCATATGAAAGGGGCTTTTATGATGGATACATTTCTGCTTTCCAATTTGGCTAGATGGCTGTCTCATCCTCATTCTTGGCAATGTGCACTATTATGTTTAAAATGTTGGAGGATAATATCTGGAGGATAATAAGATGACATTGGTAACCGTATTGACAGGCAATATTTTTTGTGTTAAAATGTTTGCCTTTGCCAGTGGGAACACTTTTATTTTGCCCGTTAATCAACAATAATTATATCAGAATCATAAGCGTGAATGTCAGTGCTGATTGTGGATGAAGCAAACAGCTTTTGCTCACTTTCGTCTCCAGATTCACATTAAAGCATCCTAATAAAAAAAAGAAAAAAAAGAAAATGGTTCAACCAGAAAGAAATGCCACTTCAACATCATTTAAAGCAGTAACAGTCTAATGGTGGGGGCATGTCATCTAGCACCTTTCTCACCACTGAACATCCTTCATCTAATCAGCTAATTGCTCATAATATGAATAAAAATCAGCTGATACTCCTGAGCTCAGATGAGCCTCTCCTTTCACTTGAGATGGCTGATTCCTTTCTCCATCACACAACAACTAATGATGCGTTGTGTTCTGCTTCCTAATGTTTAAATATTCAGCACAGTCAAAGATAGGAGATAATTGGAACAAGGTGACAATCCACGCTCCATAAACCAGGAGGCGCACCTCCGCTGCTCAGCTCGTGATGGATGCTCATAAATAGCAGCCTTAATGAAGGAAATGACTGCACCGCCAATAAGTCACTTATTTCCTCATTACACTGCTTAATTTTAACACTGCCTCTAAAATGCTCCCTCACCCTTTCTGCTGCCAGTCACAGGTTTCCACATGGCTTAGCATGAGGCTCAGCGCAGCAGACCTGCAGCTGATGAATGCACTGGGTATCAATCTGCATGCCGTGACGCAGACGACACGGTGGCAGTACTGTCGAGTCAGGCTGGATGACAATGCCTGCGAGCCAGGGGAGCTTGTTGAACAAAAAACAGATTCAAATCAACAATCTCTTAGAGACACGCCAGGGCAACGAGAGGTTCACAGACTGCTTCGTTATGCAAGGAAGGAGTGAGATAGCACAGCCTTTAATGATGGCGGATAAAGTCGTGGATTATTTTAACAGAGGGGAAACCTATTGTATTGATTGCTAATTTATTCCTTGCAAACAAAAATAAAGCTTCTAATCCCTGAAACTAAGCTTATGTTACCCTTAGTGTAAATTCAGAGCAAGGCCACGTGAGCGTGACCAACTAATTTGTGCAATTTTAGTGACCTTAAAGGATACCGGCAACAGTGCATGTTTAAGCCCAATATTTAACCCGAATACAATGACAACCATTTTCTAAAATATACTACTGAAGCAGCAAATTTGAGGTTTTTTGGGAACATTTTTCTTCATACTTTCCAGATTGCCATTGCTTTCAGTTCATTCCAGAATGCTATTAAAATCAACTTGTAGAGACTTCACGTGTGCTTGAGAAAAGTAATCAACCAGAGCGACCATGACATCTATTAAGTTTTTTTGTTGACATAACCGTATTTAACCAGTTTAACACAGAGCTGCAAGGAAGACAGTGTATGTCTCCACCAGGAAATATAGTCCCAGAAGAACACAGCTTTTACTGAACGATTAAAACTACCATGCCTTGTTGCTTTTTTTCCCCTGTCCTTGTATTGTAATCATGCATTTGTGCATAAGTGTTGGAAAGAGAAACATTGAATTTTTAGATGAGCACATCACCTGAACATGTAGAAATGACAAATGTAGAAAGCTAGGTGGTTTTATAATTTTTCTGTAAAAGTCCTCTTCTGCTATATTCATTAGAAAAGACATACATTTCCTTCCATGCAACTCCATGTAAATTAAGAAACTGACAAAAAATAAGAATAACATTTGGTTTGCTGTGATGGATTACTTATCTCAAACATGTTTCAAGTTTCTACAAGTTGATTTTAATAGTGTACTGGAATGAACTGAAACCAATGGCAATCTGAAAGGTAGGAAAAACAATCTAAGAAAGTACAGCTCCAGCAGTAAGTTTTAGCAAATGGTTGGCAGTAATGTAAGCGGTAATGTATGCGGTTGTTCTTTTAGGCACAAATCACCAGTGTACTCCTTTAAGTGTATTCATTTAGTCATATTTGCATACTTTATGCCTCTCATCTACCATGATGTGGACTACATCTTGTATAGACGATGTAATCTGAAGGAGATCAGTGACTGCAAAGTAGTGGTAG
>VXCM01009158.1:0-14069 GCA_014773175.1 Lucifuga dentata | reverse complement strand
TTGTTTTGTGGCTCTTTTCTCTGTGAGTTCTTTGCTGGATTCTTTCTTCTTCCTGCTGAGCTGCATCGAATGCAGCTAGCTTGGTGATGCTGCATTTTAACGTCTTTTGGCTTCGCTGCTCCAGCGGTTTTCTGTGTGTTGCCTCCTGCTGGGACATTTGGGTGCCTGGACGATCTTGTTTTGANACTCCAGCGGTTTTCTGTGTGTTGCCTCCTGCTGGGACATTTGGGTGCCTGGACGATCTTGTTTTGACATCTTTGAGGCTGGGTGATTCTGATCATGTTTGGTCATCTGCTGGCCGGCGGGTGTGGTTCTCTGCCTGCCCGGGTCGGCTGCGTCGGGCTGCTGCGTCAGGAGACGGATCTTTTGTTCCCTGCAGTCCTCACCAGCTGGTCTCCTTCTGTTCGGGACTTGGATCTCACCACCATGGGTGCCAGAGCCTTCTCTCACTCTCTCTCAGCTCCCAGACTCTGGAACTCTCTGCCCCTCCACATTCATCAGCTGGACTCTGTTGCTGATTCTGAACTGCCGTCAAAACGCACCTTTATCCACCCTGAGTCCACCTGTGTCTGTGCTGCTGTCAGGATACTGTTTTATGTTTTATGTGTGATTTTATTGCTGTTTATGTTCTTNGTGTCTGTGCTGCTGTCAGGATACTGTTTTATGTTTTATGTGTGATTTTATTGCTGTTTATGTTCTTAGTAGTGACTTTGGGTATCCAGAAAACTGCTATATAAATGGAATGTACTAATATTATTCTAACTTTACAATCTTAAACGTTGCATCGTTCATGGCGACATTCACGGCTGGAGAATGTGTTGCTGCCGAGAATTTGACAGTTTCTAAATTGCAAAAAATCTTGACCTGTCTCTTGTTTACTTTTTTAAAATTTAGATGGATGTGTGATTTATTTGAATAAGGGAAAACTGTTGGTAATTTTGTTATATTTTATTGCTGCTACTTTGCTTATCCTTGGTTTAAATTTTGACAAAAAAATGGATATTGTAATGGATATTGTAATTATGTGATTTTTATTTATCTTTTGTATCAGCAGTGGTCACAGATCTGATAAATGGTGGACGTTACAGTTAAANGATTTTTATTTATCTTTTGTATCAGCAGTGGTCACAGATCTGATAAATGGTGGACGTTACAGTTAAACGCTACGGAAATGACAGGACCTGAATTCAGTTGAACATTCTGTTGTATCACCAGGAAAGTTCATTAGGATGAGTTTTTGAATGAAGTATTCATCTTTATTGTCTTTATTGTAACTTAGCACGCCTAAAACAACCTCAAGCTAAATTTAAAAGCTGATAGCTAAATAAGAGCCATTGAGTAATTGTGCGATTGATAATCCGATTAATCGATTAATCGTTTCAATAATCAATAGATTAATTGACTATCAAAATAATTGTTAGTTGCAGCCCTAATTGGTACATCAGTCTTGTGACTCCATCTGATAGCCAAGTCATGAGCCAAAGGGTAAGTCGGATATTTTTTAAGTTAAGCCTTTTATTTTAAACGTCTGGCGTAATTTTGTTGATATGGAGTTTAATTTTCAGCAATCGGTGCCGTAATCTCATCTCCTAGTGGCTGCGTTTCCAAAAATGAAATGTGCTGCTTTCACTTGCATCTGGTTCTAGCAACACCACAGATGGAAACAGAAATGGTAACCGTTCCCACGAGTCCGGAGCAGCGCGGAACGGTACGAAGTGGCCCTGGTAACTGTTTGGCCCGACAGTGGAAAAGTGACCATAGTTTCTGTGTGTTTGAACATGGAAACAGTAAAGAATACACGGAATCAGATAGTCTCATTTTCATGGAAATAAATGAGTTGTGTGTCAGATATCTGATCAGGATTTCCTGACATTCTGACTCATGAAATGGGAATGACATACTGATCACTGCTGCACATGTCCAAGTCACCACGAGCACTGTAATCCATCTCCTCCAACTTCATTTAGAATTAAGAGTTTCTGGACATGAAAGGTGCTTCAGAAAGCAACAACTTATACAGTGATTTCAGTCGTTGTGTTTACCTCCATCTCAGAAATTCAACCCTCATTTACTCGTCTGCATTTTTCAGGTCTATGATCACTGAGAATAGAAGCCTGATCCTGCAGCGCTGCAGTGAATCCNACACACACACACACACACTCTCCCAGCTCGCTGAGCTTGGTCTCTGGCCTCAGGCTGCTTCTGATTCACCGTCTCATTCTCTTCACAGAGCTCCTCCACTGTGAGAAAACCTGCTGAGACGTCCTCACATTTCTCTGAGAGGAGACGAGGAGGAGGAGGAGGAGGAGGAGGAGGAGTAGAGTTACATCACGCTGAAGAAAGAAACTGACAGCAATGACAAAGCAGGAAAGCATCCTGCCTTCTTATGGAAAACATGGCAGGATGATTTTTATCTGGTTTGGTAATGAACAGCTGCCAGGTTTAGCCGCTGGCATGCAGAGATGCGTGGGTCCATGACTGATGGTTTCCTCCTCAGCGTGAGACAGACAAAAACAAACATCGGGGGAAGACCGAAGGCTGGCTGCCAATATTTGTGAAGAAAGAAAAGTTTCCTCAAAACATCACCAAAATAAATCCTAAAGGATCAGCACAAGAAGAAGTTCTCAAATCAACTACAAAAATACCCCATTAAAGGTACAACTTCCCCACTCAACCTTTTAAAGTGTTTTCAAGTACCAAAGTTAAACTAACGATAGCGAGCAGTTCTTCATGATAGCAAAGGTCAGAAACTGAAACTCCTCCAAACTGGAAAGAGCGAACTTTTTTTATTTTTTTTATTTCATTATTTCTAATTTGCTTTCAGATGAGTCTTTGAAGCTCCTCTCAGAATGAAGAAATCCTCTAAAACTCTTTAGATGATGACTAAAAGTCTTTCGGGCCATTTATAACACACAGCGTCAGAATAATGTGCTGATAAGACAAAACAGCATCACACAACCATCTTCCCTCAGTCATGAATGTCACATCTTTTAGCATTTCACTTATTCTTATTTTCTCATTGTGATTCATAAAACAAACCTGTTTCACTCAGAGTAAATTATGAAATCTGAGCGATTTGAAACGTACTAGATGTTGGTGACTAATACCAACTGAATGGGCTTATATTTAAGCCCATTCAGCTGATCAGTTTATTTAAACCAGAGACAGGCAACTGGCAGCCCACGGGCTGGATACGGCCTGCAGCTTTAATCTATCAGGCCCTCGGATGACTTCTCAATTAATAACAATGAAAAATATAAAAGAGTTTTCCTTTGTTATTTACGGTGGCCCTGAAGTGCAAAACACAAACACAAAGTGCAAAACACTTTAACAATTTCAAAAACAATTTAACAATTTGCAAAACACTTTAACAATTTCAAAAACAATTTAACAATTTCAAAAACACTAACAATTTCAAAAACACTTGAACAATTTCAAAAACACTAGATTTCAAAAACACGTTAACAATTTGCAAAACAATTTAATGATGTCAAAAACATTTCAAAAATTTGCAAAACACTTTAACCTTTGACAAAATGGAAGCGGTAGGGACAAAGATTCTTGTTTGTGATTGGACAGCACTCGTGTCAGTTAATTTTTTTTCAAAGCTCTGCAGAGTACACTGAACTCAATGCAGTGACAGTTCTGTTCTATTTTTGCAGCATGTAGCCACGCAAAACAAGACATAATTATGTAGGCTATTGTCCATATTGTGGGGAAAAAGTTTTCAGTCACTTCCAAATTTTAGTGTTTTGTGTGGGAAGACGCTGGCTGTATTAAAGGAAAGGGGACATGAGGAAATCAGGAGCTGATCAGGTCTAACTAGTTAGCATGATAGTTAATAGGAGATTAATTTGGCAGTAAATATTTTTTTTTTTAAAAAATGCTACTGGGTGTGATCCTGATTTAATAGGTCCCATGTCTTAAACCTGTTTTAAACTTGTCGCGACGTGAATTTCTGACTGCTCATCTAGAAAGTTTCACGGCGTGACAGGCATCAAAAAGGATCCAGCATGATCTGGTGCTGATCCTTTTTACAAAAAAAGAAGATAAAACGTTAGTGGATTCATCCAATTCTGGTGGGAAGAAAAGAACACGGAGTTTCACTGTCTGATACAGGAGCTGAAACGTTACCATGATGCTTCAGACAATACGTAGGATGTCAGGGCAATTTGAACACGTTAAGCTCCACACCTGAGGATCCAGAGGACAAATTTCAGGAAGCCTATCTATCAGAACAGCATATGATGGTGTGTCTCAGATCATATTAATATCTGAGCGCAGTTTTTATGATAGGCTGTAGGTAGTACACAACCATGCGTAAAGGCACACACACACAGGGTCATCTGTTGGACATGGACTATGGGCAGCAGATGTGCTGAGATGAGCACCAAATCAACATAAAACATTACGTGTGATGACGGTTTTGATTGGCTGATCCTCTCTTGCTGCAAGCGAAAGAAAGAAACATCGACCTCAGGGTGAATAAAATAATTGCCGCATTTTTGCGACGCGAAATTTCACCTTGTATGTGTACAATCTCATTAACTAGTTTTAAATGCCACGTTATTTACTCGCGCAGGCCTTTAAGGCCTTTTTACACTGAACGAGATTTTAAGCGCAAATAAATCGCATAGTATTAAAAACTACATTAGTTAATAAGACTGTTCTGGATAGATAGGCTTCCTGAAATTTGTCCTCTGGATCCTCAAGTGTGGAGCTTAACGTGTTCAAATTGCCCCGACATCCTACATATTGTCTGAAGCATCATGGTAACGTTTCAGCTCCTGTATCAGACAGTGAAACTCCGTGTTCTTTTNATATTGTCTGAAGCATCATGGTAACGTTTCAGCTCCTGTATCAGACAGTGAAACTCCGTGTTCTTTTCTTCCCACCAGAATTGGATGAATCCACTAACGTGTTATCTTCTTTTTTTTGTAAAAAGGATCAGCACCAGATCATGCTGGATCCTTTTTGATGCCTGTCACGCCGTGAAACTTTNTTTGTAAAAAGGATCAGCACCAGATCATGCTGGATCCTTTTTGATGCCTGTCACGCCGTGAAACTTTTTAGATGAGCAGTCAGAAATTCACGTCGCGACAAGTCTAAAACAGGTTTAAGGCATGGGGCCTATTAAATCAGGATCACACCCAGTAGCATTTTTTTTTTTTAAATATTTACTGCCAAATTAATCTCCTATTAACTATCTAATAACTATCGTGCTAACCACTTAGACCTGATCAGCCCCTGGTTTCCTCATGTCCCCTTTCCTTTAATACAGCCAGCGTCTTCCCACACGAATCACTAAAATTTGGAAGTGACTGAAAACTTTTTCCCCACAATATGGACAATAGCCTACATAATTATGNTCACTAAAATTTGGAAGTGACTGAAAACTTTTTCCCCACAATATGGACAATAGCCTACATAATTATGTCTTGTTTTGCGTGGCTACATGCTGCAAAAATAGAGCAGACTCTGCAGAGCTTTGAAAAAAATTAACTGACACGAGTGCTGTCCAATCACAAACAAGAATCTTTGTCCCTACCGCTTCCATTTTGTCAAAAGTTAAACTGTTTTGCAAATTGTTAAAGTATTTTGCACTTTGTGTGTGTTTGCACTTCAGGGCCACCATAGTTATTACCAGCACCCATCAGCAGAGGGCGCCATTACTCATGCTGCACTTGATTTTCCCACAAAGTCTGCTGAGTGGACAGTGATGTTTGTTGTATGTAACGTGTTTAATGTGTGACCCTTTGATCACGACAATGACATTTTATTGTCCTCTACGTTAGCCGTCCCTGATTTAAATGCTTTGAACTGATCTGCAATACACTCCTCACTTAACCTCTGCGGCTTCCTGTCACAGACACGCACACGCATGTCCTAAAAAGCAGAGTGCTAACATGGAGAATTTAGGTTTCCTTTGCTGATTTGATACGAGTGTGTTTTACAGCAGGTGAAGCAGCGTGTTTTACAGCACGTGAAGCGGTAGAAAGCGAAGCTGTCAGATCCACAGCAGGTCGTGAACACGCTGATGGTCCTGACACGCCTGCTGGTAACGGACAGCGACGCTGATTAATGGAGAGCATCAGTTATTGCTGATTTAGTGTGACGCTGCATAATTAACGTGATCGTCATGAATCACTCTCTTCAAGCTCATTTTGAATATTATTATCATACTACCAGGCTTCTAATGAATTCAGATATTGTGTATTTATGAATATCCATCCATCCATTTTCTAAACCCGTTTGTCCTGTTAAGGGTCACGGGGGGTGGAGCCTATCCCAGCAGTCATAGGGTGAGAGGTGGGGTTCACCTGGACAGGTCACCAGTCTATCGCAGGGCTGACAGAGACAAACTCATTCACACCTACGGGCAATTTAGAGTTTCCAGTTCACCTGACCTGCATGTCTGTGGAGGGAGGAAGCCAGAGGGAACCCATGCGGACACGGGGAGAACATGCAAACTCCACACAGAAAGGCCCTGCCCCGGCCGGGAATCGAACCCAGGACCTTCTTGCTGTGGGGCAACAGCGCTAACCACTGCGCCACCCCTATTTATGCATAAATGCTCCCAAAAGCAGGACATGCAGCATCTGGACAAGTTGAAGTGAAAATACATTTTGGAAAGTAAAGCTTCTGCATCCTGCTGCATTTCAACTTTATGTTTCATTAAATCCACCCGGTTTGGAACTTACACATTTGCAGAAATAAACTCCCTACTTCTGGCTTCTGACTCTGTGAATCTGTGCAGATTCATCACGTTTAATCTCTGTGGCACACATGCTGAATGAAATGCCTCAGCATTTATTCAAATGAAACGCCACAAAACGCTCATTAACAAGCTTCCTGGCAGGAGGGCAAAGCGTGGGCATTCTTCAATCAGAAATAGCTCCCCGGCTTTTGTTTTTGTTTTTTTTAGATCCTGGGTCCAGGCTACATAGAAACACGTCATTCTCTGGAAAGCCAAATTTAAAAAAAAATACAAAAAACAAGGAGAGTCAGGTGAATGGTCCTTCATACATCCTGCAAACACACAATTCACACACATCTGAACGCACAAACCAGCAGCTTCACGTCTGCTGTCAATACTTTAACATATTTATTTTAACGTACTGACAGCTCATTGTTTATGTGTAACTGTGTGTTTTATATATTAGTGATATATACCGTTTATACTGAAGTATAAGCCGAGGTTTTATTACCAAATATCACAAAGCAAATCGGGGGTCGGCTTATACAGGAGAAATTCAAATTTGATCCCAGAGAAGGAAATTTCCAGGTGGAAATACTACCATTACCACTACCCATGAAAATAGTTTAAATCATACCCTAGAATGAGATATTTCCTTACTAAACATCTTATCAGCACATTTTGTGGCTGCCAGTAAGCTGTTGTGATTGGTCAAACACAAAAGAATGGGCCAATCACAGATGACCTTATAAAAGTGCTGTTTCATATACCGGTACGGTACCGTTATTTAGTAGTCTGGTTCATCATGTTTTGTGTTTTATTAGCAAGAAGCTTGAGATCAGATACAACACATGATGGAAACGACACAGACTCAGAAAAGGAACAGAGCGTCATATGAGGCTGGTTTACAGACACGTTACACAGAGCAGGACTGGAATGAACTGATTGGTGATTCAGATGAGGAAGAGGAGTCTGGAAAAGTTAATGTCAGTTACGGTAATCAGCTGTTTACCGGTACATGGATTAGTTTTAGAAAATCACAGGAATACTATGACAATACCCAGAAAAACAGGTAATTTGCTGAACAAATAAATTGATGGAACATCATCAGGGGGTCGGCTTATATATGAGATCAGCTTATACTCCAGTATATACAGTATTTTAACCCAGTATGCCAAAAAAAAAAAGGTAAGGTTAGTCAGTGATCAGGGACAGAAACGTTTGCAGGTAAAGATTAAGACACAAACAGTGCTGAAGTGGCGTTGACTTGTTTTCTTTTCTGAGAATAAAACCGATTTCTTTTTTTATACAGATTATGTTTGTTGTGCAATGATTTTAACTTCTTTATTCATCATTTTCATTTGTATTTTGATAGGGCCTGACTAAAACTGGTCTAATGTGTTAGCGCTGATGGTGGTTCCTTTCCTACAACAAGGCGAAGACCACAGCATGGAACAGGTGTTTAAACGCCCGACGGGCTCTACAGAAAACTCCATGATTCCGTCAAGCTTACGGTTCAAACCGACTACAAGTGACGTCACGATCCAGCAGCACTTCGGCACACTCGCACACCACGAGTGTTAGCATTTGTTTGCACCGTGCAAACTTTGACAAGGAAATCAGTCAGCGTTTGCGCTGCCTCAGACTGGCTGCTGATGCAGTCAGTGGTGCGTTCATGTGCAGCACGAAGCGACAGCGACAAACCAGTCTAAAAGTTGATTTATTTGTCAAATTAAAGTTACATAGCGCATAATTTATATGCCGAATCCCTCTGAGGGCCAGTGTGATCTGACCAAACCTCTTCGCTGCTGCTTTTGTGGCACACACACTGAGAGCTGCAGGAAAAAAGCTTTAGAATGAGAGTTTTAAAGGTGCTTCCGTGAGAGAACAGGTGCACGGAGCTTCAACCTCACCTTCTGCTGCCTTCGGGCCATGTCGGTGGGCTGTTTGGCGTTGAACGGGTATGCGATACACCGGAGGACGAACACATAAATCTGCAGTTTAATTTTCCGCTCCTCTTCCTCCTTCTGGATCCTCTCCCGCTCCTTCCTCTCCTCATCTTCACCTGTAGCGTCTCCGCCTTTCGCTCCTTTCCCGGCAGCGGCTCCGGGTCCGGCGCGTTGCCGCTGCTGCTGGCCGCCCGCCCGGCCGCTGCTGCTTCCCCGTTTCCCAGAAGAAGAGGCAGCGGGTTTCCTTGGAGGTTCCTGGACAAGTTCGGGGTCGGACTCCCCGCTGGTGTCTTCGCTGGAGGACGGGTCCAGCATTGTTGACGGTGCGCTCGCTCCGGCTCACCCGCGGAGGAAACGGAAAACTGTTGTTTTACTTTGTTTTAGTCGACGTGGCGTTCACGGTGCACACACCGGCTGACCGACTCTGCTGCTGCCGAGCTCGATGGCGTGTCTACAGCCGCGACCTGACAGAACCGCCGGTGTTTATGGAGAAGTGGAGGGCGGAGTTTGACGGTTAATATTTGGAGGTTGTGGTCGCGTGCGCTTCGTTCCTTCACACCGGAGATGAATGCGCGCACCCGCCGCTGCCGGCTGCATGGAGCTCGCGCGCTATTGTACACAGGTGAGCAACCTGTAGCGGTACGCAGAGAGGAAACACGAAGAGAGCTCACTCAGAGCGGAAAACTACCGAACACAGCCGAACGGAAACGAAGGAACACGACTGGAAAAAAGACTAAATATCTTTACAAAATATAATGGAATAAATAATAATAGGAAAATAAAGAAGGAAGTCATCATGTCTGAATAATTATAACAAACTTTATTTATATAGCACTTTTCTAAATTACGTTACAAAGTCTTTACACATAATAAAAGATGAAAGTTCGAAATAGAAATGTCATGTTGTAATGAAAATAAAACAGTGATGTCATACCCACAAAATCAGAATGAAATCGGTATAAAATCTCACAAGCAGCACTTCCTGTGTGAACAGGTGAGTTCTGGATGAGACGTGAAAATGGTAGTAACACTAAAAAAAAAAATACACAAATGTTCAAAAGTTTGAAATCACGGAGAAATGTTCAAATTTTAGATAGGAATGGTCACTGTTATTTACCAAGGTGGCTAAAATTTAATTATACCAGTAGCCAAGACATTAGCAATGTTGCAAATGGCTATTACTGCTAGAAATGACAGATTTATAAAAAAAAACAAAAATCTACAAGCCAGTAGCCATTAGTGTCTTCATACTAAATACATCTGCAGCAGTGAAAAGACAATATGGCTTTTTCTTTGAGACTCTTTAAGGCCAGCGTTGAATAAACTTGCAGTTGTCTCAAAGTGGAGTTTCAGAGGTTTGTTTTATTCAGGCCGAAGTTTACTGAAGGTCTTACAACATGCAGTAGAATCTCAGAAGTTCCACAGTGGCTTTACAGCACCATGCTGTGTTTGGCGTGGATCAGGAAGCAGCAAAAGCTTCTGCTGCTCAGACTTCAGGCTCTGGTGTACTTTTCCTTACAGCCTGTGTTCCTGAGCCTTCTGCTTCTCTTCCTGTCCCAGTTAGATCCAGTTTGATGTTTTTCTCTCAAAACAGATTAAGACAGACACCTTATATGAAATCTTCAGTTTCTTGGCAATCTGAGGCACAACCTTCATTTTGCAATGGACTGATGTTTATTTATTTATATACTTATTTTTTTTTTCATTCATCCTTATCTCATCACATCTGTGCAATAACAATGTACCCCTTGTCACTTCACCCCTACACACATCCCTGTTTATAAATGTATATAGTATTATATTTTTCTTTTTTGCCATTTGTCCAATGTTATATTTAATTTGTTTTTCACTTATCTCATACTGTCGCTGTTCTTATTGTCGCTTTTCTTATATTTTTACTTTCATCCTATCTTATATTTTATATTCTGTAGAAGTGCTTATTATTTGTTCTCTTTTTACTGCTGAGCTGACCTGTGAAACAGATTTCTTTATACCGCTGACCCTGTATTAACATACATATGACAAATAAATCTAAATCTAATCGATCTAATCAATAAATGTAATCTTAACCCAGAACTGAACTCTCTCTCTCTCTTTCTCTCTCTCTTTCTCTCTCTCTCTCTCTCTCTGGGTTTATTGGTCCCACAGCCTAAGAAACAGTTTCTTCTATTTTTGCATATTTGTCACATTTGTCTCAGATCAAAAATTAATATAAGACAAAGACAGACTGAGTGAACACAAAATTCAGAAGAAATAATAAAAGAAATCATAACAATTAACACAACAAAATATATTTACAAGAGAGCGCCTTTGAAATGTTTATTTGAGCTTAGGATGACGTTATTTTGAGAAACTACAGTCTCATAGAAATCATAAAGTTCACGTGTGATATAAGTTGTGGTTCTAATGTTAGCAGAACATCAGAAATGGGAAAAGAACGTTCTTCAGATGTTCTGCAGAGGATTTTTGAACGCTTCTTGATGATACATATTTGTGTTATGCAGATTCTTAAGGGAAGGCTAATGGAACCAAACCAGAATGTTTCCGGAAATGTTCTTAGAAGTTAAAAGAGATTTTGTGAAATGAGGAACGTGAACAACATGTGCTGCAAAACAACATATTTACTCAGTTATGTCCATATATGCTGCATAACCTTCTAAATCTGTTATTACATTGTGGAAAATATTTAATCCTCACAGACATTCTGCAAACTGACAGAATCAGACTCATAAATTATAACATACTGTATATCATGTTGACGTAGCACCACCTATAGACCAAATATCACATTGAGTTAACGTCATTGAGTTAAAGGACCATACCGTCCGTTTTGCATGTTTGAGCCTAATATATTCCATTTTCATACACGTAATATTACTGACAATCATTTCCCAAAGCATACTACTGGAACGGTGAATTAAAAATGTTTTTCCTACCTTCCAGACCTCCATTGGTTTCAGTTCATTCTGCTATTAAAATCAACTTGTTGATACTGTAAACGTTCTTGGGATAGGTAATCCATCATCACCAACAAGACGTGTATTCAGGTTTTTTTTAGAAGTTATATAATTTTAGTGTTTAAACTCAATAACAGCGTGGAGTGAATGTATACCTCCACCGGGGAATATAGTCCCAAAAGTAGACCTGTGTTTATGAAAAATATTAAAGGACCATGACTTCATAAGGCTGTGTAACTATTAGCAGGAGAAACATGGATTTTTAAGGTGGGTGTATCACTTGAATATTTGATTTTGAAAGATTAAGAGATTTAGCAAAATATCAGGAAAGCTGAAATACAGTTTGATCCTTTGGGAAATGATTGTCATTAATGTAACGTATGAAAATTAGGCTCAAACATGCAAAATGGTCCTTTAATATGTGCATTTTTCAAATAAATACGGTTATCTTTGGACACTGCATTTAATATGATGTAGTTTAAGTCAAATAGTTCACAACTACAGTTCAAGAATTTGACAAATAATTATAAAAAAATAGTATGAAATATCAAAAAATAAATAATTTTATGTTGTGTCGCTGAATAAGAACACTTTCTTAACTTCTGATCTTACTTTATTAATACAACAGTGCAGGACATGTAGCATGCAGGCCAACTTATCTCACGCTGTACTCTCTTCTTCATCTCCTATGAACTAGGTTCAATACAAACTCTTATTCACATGTAGCGCCCTCTAGCAGTAAGGATGAAACACCATATATCCCCCTGAATAAGAACACACATACAGTAGTAATCCGAATGTTTCAACTCTTCAACTTAAAACAATTCTTCACTAGTATCTTGTAAAAACAGATGTGTAAGGATATGAGGAACGTGAACTTAATCTTATTTTGTTTTTGAGAAAGAACTCCAATAGCATCTATCTCAGCTTCTGTAAATTATCAGCACAAGGAAAACATGAAAATTAACAATTAATTAACAAGTTAAACCCATACATTTGCTCGTTAAGATCAATTACATTCTCAAGAGATCAATTACATCATCAAGAGTCTTCAGTCCCTTTTCAGATGTTACAACACAAAGTCCTTAGTCCATTCAGGTGCTCTTCTGAGCCTGACCAGTCTGGTAGGTGGTATAGGTGGTGTAGGTGGTATAATGTCCAAGTCCAGAGGCGACAGCTCACTATCATCCCCCTTTCCCTGGAAAGACACTGGTGCAAGGTAAGATGCATTCCAGCAGCGTCCATCTGACAGCAGGTAGGTGTACTGTCCTTTCTTTGCCACCACTCTGAGTGGTTTGGGAAACTAGCAGTGAGTCTTAGGTAGGATACCAGGTTTCCTTACCCGGACATATGACCCATACTGGTAGGACACACCTGTAGCCCCTTGCTTGTGATCTGTATACTCCTTGTTCTTTCTCTGTTTTTCTCTGACTCTGAAAGCAAGTTGCCTTGATGACAATGGTTTGCTTTTTGGGAGTGGACNCTCTGTTTTTCTCTGACTCTGAAAGCAAGTTGCCTTGATGACAATGGTTTGCTTTTTGGGAGTGGACGTCCAGCCACGTGAAGTTTAGTGCACACAGATCAGCCATGCAACAGCTCCACTGGTGAACGCTGAGTAGACATGAAGGAAATCCCTTGTAAACTCCTTCCATTGCTTCCCTTCCAGCAAAGCAGTCTGTAAACTGTCTTTCAGGCTGTGACTGAAGCGTTCAATCTCACCCTTGGTTAGTAGACAGATGACTTCCTATGCACAATGCCTCTGTCCAGGAGAAATGTCTCAAACTCCTGTGACACAAATTGTGAGCCATTATCCAAAACTAGCTCCTTGGGGTCTTCTTCTCTACTGAAGACTGTTGACAAGAACTGTATGACAGTCTGTGATGTGACATGTGGAACAAAGGCTATCTCAGGCCACTTGCTATGATAATCAATGAGTGTGACGGCATAGCAACAGTCTATAGGAGCCTTGTCAAAAGGCCCCACCACATCAATGGCCAATTTCTCCCATGCCCCTTCTGGGTATGACACAGGTTGTAGGGGAGGTGTGTGAGTGATTGCAGACTTGTCATGTGACTGGCATGTGACACATGCTTTAATGGCTGCCTCCACCTGAGCGTCCATGCCAGGCCACCAATATGCTTTTCTTAGGCTCTGTTTTGACCTCACTATTCCCTGGTGCGTGTCGTGAGCCAGGGAGATCAACTTTTGCTGGAGACTCTCTGGTACCAGGAGTCAGTGCATGCCATGTACCACACAGTTACCTTGCAGAGAGAGTTCATGCCGAAGTTTGAAGAATGGCTGTAAGTTTGGATCTAGGCTTTTTGCTGATGTAGGCCATCTTGAGGTGAGCAGCCCATGCAGTTTAGTCTGCACAGGACAGGAAATGCATGCAGCCTCAAACTCAGCTGCAGTAATAGCTGACAATGCAGAGGTAAGTGCCACTTCTACATCGTCCACCAAGCTGGG
>VXCM01009157.1:6185-20334 GCA_014773175.1 Lucifuga dentata | reverse complement strand
GGAAATGATTGTCAGTAACATAACATGTATGAAAATTGAATATATTAGGCTCAAAAATGCAAAATGAATGGTATGGTCCTTTAAAAGGTGAAAGGAAGCAGGTGATGACACCCCGTCTAAACCCTCCCTCCCTCCCCACAAGCTAACAAAGAGTTAGCAGTGATACAAACTGCAGCAGCATGGGAAACCATGAAAATTTGGAGAAAAGGGGAAAATGCAGAAAAGAGGAACACCAAGACATCTGAGCGGCACAAACAGTGAAACTTCTCACTCTGAAAACAGATTTACTGGTTTGTATTCTGGCGTTTAAAAAACATGAACCAATAAAAAGAAAAGATGGAGTTTATCTGTCACATTCACATGAATTCAGCACTTCATGCTGGCTGCCTCGTGTGTCCATCGCATGAAAAACTTACTGCTTTGTCATTAAACACAACATATTCACAATCGATAAATTCTTTTTGCATTAAAATAGTGTATTATATAGTTTAATCTCTGTATCTTTTGCATAGTTTCCACATTTTATTTTATGAATTGAGTGTTGCTTTGAATCCTGGATTCATCTCTAACTAATGCTGTTATAACATAAGGCTGAACTACACTTTACACACAGAGGTGAGCTGTGGAAACGTGATAAGCAGACGCATGGAGCTTTTATACTCCGTGTATCTTCTCACCACGAAAACTGTTATTTAACCATTAGTATCCCACACTACAGGACGTGGTGTATCAAAAACAGCTACTAGCAGCTTCTCCATTTTGAACTATCCAAATCTGGGATGTGGACGGACGGGGGAAAAGGTGCTGCGACAGGCTGTGTCTTTCTCTGACCTCATTTTGTCGATATGTGAAGTATAAAACAAGTTTTAGTCTCAATATGACACATGGCACTTTAAAGTGACTTGATCGTATGACACACGGAGACGCTGAGAAAAATACGACAGGGTGAGTTCTTAAAGGCAAGAAGAAAACAGAAAGAAATGCCTCCAATGAGAAATATCAAGACACTGTGAGGACATGAAAATATTTACACTTCCTGTTCCTCAGGCCAGTTTTAATAATCGGAGACAGAAAGACAGAAACCCCGGGGCAAGAGGAACAAACGATGGGACATATGTGTTTAATTGATTTCCATCACATCTGCACTGTGTGTTTATCACCACCAAAACAAAGATAAGGATCATGACAGTGGTGATCAAACTGTGATGTAGTCTGCACGAGCAGCGACAGCCACTCTGAGTCAATAAGTTTCTGTTTAACTGCCCAGTTAGTGCAGTGAAAAAACCCACAGAAAGACACAGATAAAAAAACAGATCCACAGCCACTAAATCTTAAAGGACCATGTTGGCACTTTTCCATGTTTGAGCCCAATATATACAACCTGCAAACACGTTACGTTACTGACAACCATTTTCTAAAACATCCTGCTGGAATCAATAGAATTGTTTTTCCTACCTTCCGCATTGCCATTTTTTCAGTTCATTCCTGCACGCTATAAAAATCAACTTGGAGAGACTTGAAATGCACTGTAAATACATAATCCACCACAGAAAACACGACGCCTATGAAGCTATTTTTTTTTTTTTGTCAAAGCAAATTTGTTTAAAGGTCAAACACAAAGCTGCACAGAAGACGATGTATGTCTCCGCCAAGGAATATAGTCCCAGGAGAAGATGGCTTTTAGAGAGAAAGTTTAAAAAATTAAAAATGACCATTCAGACATAGTGTATGTGTTGGCAGGCAAAAAAAAATAAATTTTAAGGTGGGTGTCTCACCTGAACACTTGATTTTGAAAGATTAGGGGATTTGGCAAAATGACAACTTATGCTTTGGAAAATGGTTGTCCTCAGCGTAACATGCATGCTTGTACTTACTGGGCTGAAACATTACCAGTAAATTGCCGGTATGGTCCTTTAACACCGTCACAGCACTGACAGCTTTGCAGAAAAATAAAAAAGCCATCAGAATCTTTTCCACAAACCTCTAAATACCCCGCAACTTTCTCAGGGAGCTTCAGAACCCTTTGCAGGACCTCTGGGACCTCCTCAAATTCCTGCACCTTGAGAACCTACTCGACTCATGGAAGATTCTGGGTTCTACTTTACAAACCGCTGCCTTACAAGAAGATGGCTACACTGGGGTTATGACATTTCGTATTTCATTGCCATCTTCTCTCTCGTCATCTCATACTGGCCTGCTGTCATTTTGCTGTATTTAGGAAGTAACGTGAGCTGTCTGGGATTCTGCAGATTATCTGACGAGCTTTTACCTGGGAATTGACTGTCTGGCCCATGGGAATGCGGGAACACTCCAGCGCATACTGCTTCACACAGAAGTAACAGCCCTGAGGAAGGAAGACAGAAATCAAACACCTGCTTATTTCACACATAAAGCATGATTACTGTTTGATGAATTACATGAAGAACATTATGGTACGTTATAGACCCTGTGAGCTTTGCTCTGAATGTTTGGGGTGTTTGAAGGTTTCACAGCCATTTTTATTTTCTCGCTGGTTTCCATTCTAATTCATCAAAGCAACAAAGTTTTCTCATGACTTGGTACTATAGTCATGGTGATTTTCAATGTGGTTCATCTCACCTGAAAAGCCAGTTCCATCAACACGATTCCACCTGGCAGTGCCCTCTGAAGGTGATACGCTGCAGTGCCAGGTACAATCGTCTGTGAAGATAACAAAAAAACCTTAAAATAACCTGGGTTTACTGTCTGAAGTCAGATAAAGCTGGCTTTGGATGGTCTTAAAGGACCATACCATCCATTTTGCACGTTTGAGCCTAATATATTCAATTTTCATACATTTAACGTTACTGACAATCATTTCCCAAAGGATAAAACCATATTGCAGCTTTCCTGATATTTACAAAATCTCTTAATCTTTCAAAATCAAATATTCCACCTTAAAAATCGATGTTTCTCCTGCTAATAGTTATGCAGCCTTATGAAGTCACAGTCCTTTAAATTTTCCCATAAACGGAGGTTATGGACGCTTCTTTTGGGACTATATTCCCCAGTGGAGGCATACATTCACTCTATTTTAATAGCGTACCAGAATGAACTGAAACCAATGGAGGTCTGGAAGGTAGGAAAAACATTTTTAATTCACTGTTCCAGTAGTATGCTTTGGGAAATGATTGTCAGTAACCTTACATGTACAAAAATTGAACATATTAGGCTCAAACATGCAAAATGGATGGTATGGTCCTTTAAATAAATAAAGCAGCAAACAGTGTTTTCCACTGCATGAGAATAAATCTTCACTCAAAGCTTCAGTCTGAGTCAGTAGAACAGACTCCATATTCTGCTGATTACAGCAACACAGAGATCAGACCAAACCTCACTGGCCTATACAAGGGTCATCTTGTTTGTTTTAAAGGGCCATACCGATGGTTTTGCATGTTTGAGTCCAAAAAATCCTACCTGCATACACGCTAAATTACTGCAAAAAAATTTTTTTCCAAAACATAACACTGTATTTTACTTTTCGTGTCATTTTGCCAAATCCCCTAATCTTTCAACGTGCAGGTGATACACTCACCTTAAACTTCATGTTTCATCTGCTAACAAGTGTGGGAGCACAGTCGTGTATATTTCCTCTGTAAAAGCTGTCTTCTCTTGGAACTATATTCCCTGGCGGAGACATAATTTTCTTTTATGCTGCTCAGTGTTCAACTGGTTGAAGTATTTTCGACAAAAAAGTAAAACGATCTTGTCTGCTGTAATGGATAATTTATCTCAAGCATGTTTCTAGTCACTATAAGTTGATTTTCAGTGTACTGGAATAAATTGAAACCACTGGCTGTCCGGAAAACAATTAGAAAACATGCCACTCCAGTAGTTTGTTTTGAAAAATAATTGTCAGTAATGTAACATGTATGCAGGTAGTATTTATTGGGCTAAAACAAGCAAAACCACCTGTATGCTCCTTTAACTAATCTTAACTAAGTATGTGGTAATAGTTCTTTGATTGGCTTCTGTGGTCATCTTCTCTCCATCACAGTCCCCGCTACCTTCATTTGTGTTTTTTTTTTAATTTATGTGAACATTCAAATTCCACCTTACACAAAGTATATGGAAAAATTAAATATGAATCACGTTTATGTGTCAAGGAATGAATTAATAAACTAAATGACAAACAGGAAATCATACATTTCAGTAAACAAAAGGGGAAACTGGAACTAAGTTTTACAGGCATTCTATATTTTAAGAAGAAAATGTCTAGTGGCACAGCCTGACTCATACCCAGAGCGTGTGTGTAAGAGTGTGTGTGTGTCTCTGCATCTTTGAAGTGAACACTAACCTTAGGGCTGTCCTCGCTCTTCTGCTTCACGTATGAAAAGGACATCCTCCCTTCTGATGACATGGAGCTCAGCATGGCAGCACGAGCCCGGGCGATGCTGTGGGAGATGGGGTGGGGGTGGGGTTAGTCAGGGTCTGTGTGAGCCTGAGGCCTGCCTGACCAGCAGCAGGCAGGAGACATCCGAGTCCATCAGCCACAAAGCTCAGAGGCCAAAACATAACTAATAACTAATGGAAAAACGCTGATAATAAGAAGGCTGAGGGAGAGGCTGGCAGAGAGACACATGGAGACTGGAACGCAGTGAAATGCAGAGCTGATTTGTGAGCAAAACCACGCTGTGATGCTGCGTCACGCGTGCAGAAAACAACGATGTACTGTCATTACAGGCTGCAGCGTATCGACAGCAACTTGTACGCATCACGTGTGTGTTGAGGTCTTGCTGCTGATGTGGCGAGGAGGGGCGGGTGGTAGGTGCATCGTGGTGACAAAGAAATTCTCAATAATCATTTCAAAACTCCAGCATTAAAGGATCATACCACCCATTTTGCATGATTGAGCCTAATATATTTAATTTTCATACATTGTTACTGACAATCATTTTCCAAAGGATAAAACCGTATTTCAGCTTTTCTGATATTTTGCAAAATCTCTTAATCTTTCAAAATCAAATATTCAAGTGATACACCCACCTTAAAAATCCATGTTTCTCCTGCTAATAGTTACACAGCCTTATGAAGTCACGGTCCTTTAAATTTTTCCATAAACGCAGGTCTTCTTTTGGGACTATATTCCCCGGTGGAGGCATACATTCACTCCACGCTTTTTATTGAGCTTAAACACTAAAATTACATAACTTCTAAAAAAACCTGAATACACGTCTTGTTGGTGATGATGGATTACCTATCCCAAGAACGTTTACAGTATCAACAAGTTGATTTTAATAGCAGAATGAACTGAAACCAATGGAGGTCTGGAAGGTAGGAAAAACATTTTTAATTCACCGTTCCAGTAGTATGCTTTGGGAAATGATTGTCAGTAACGTTACGTGCATGAAAATTGAATATAATAGGCTCAAACATGCAAAATGACTGGTATGGCCCTTTAAGCAGACTGACCTGCGAGCTGGGGACTGAGGCCGGACCTGGACCAGAATGAAGCCCATGCTCTGCAGGTACTGGACATACTGCTGCAGGAAGCTACTAGAAATCTCCAGCAGCCACGGCTCCTCCTTCAGCCGGCTGGGCAGCATGTCAGCTGAATCCGTGCTGTAGCTTCGGTCCCGACCCGACGCCGTGGAGTCGCTGGAGCGATGCCGTTTCTGACACATACACACATTACTGTACGTCAACATTTACTATTGGTCCCATACAAATAACACCTATTCATGTGTGTAGAAAGTGATTTAGACCAAGATATGTCACAAAATATACCTTGAGTTCTGCTTATAACACCCACAGTTTTATGACTTCATCTGCTAACAGTTGTTGAGGTATATACATACTATATTTATACAAACATTAATGTATAACATATTATGATCAGTGCACAAGTATGATAATGCACTGTATTGTACGGTCGTGTCTAGTGAGCTGCTCGGTGACATTCAAAAGATGAAGCCAGAACTTTAAAACCTTCAATCAGAAAGTCATTAAATGGTTTGAGAATATTTTAGATTTTTTAGATTTTGATCTTCCTCTGACAGCAGACTTACCTTCACCAGCGGCTGCATGACCTGCTCCTCCTGAATCTGCTTGCGAAACATGGGGTCAAAGAGAAGCGGCGTGGCACAGTAGTGCACCAGTCTGGACGACTGCTTCAGGGTTTCCAAATCTGCCACCTGTTGAAGCAAAAACAGCATGAAGGCTCAGGTGTGACCTGCAGATGCAGCTTTGGTTTTTGATGCTGATTTACTACAAACAACTTTATCGGTAAAACTGAGGCCTGCTGGTCGCCGTAACGCTTATATGAAAAGCTTTGATATCTTAGGTTTGGGAATTGACTGCTGGACATAAATATATTGCATGAAGCGACAAATTTCACGATATTTTTTTCCCTTTTCATTTGTTGACAACATGTCATGTGACTGCAATGACGTTCCAAACTGAATAAAAAAACTGTGTTAATACAGTCATAATCATTTAGATGTGCATGAGAACACAGAGGATTGTGTGATTTTTTATTTAACAAACTGGTGGAAAACCTTCAATCAGGTTAACAAGTTGATCCAGCATAATCTCTGAAAGTCCACATTACTGATGGAACAAATAATCCACATTCTGATCAATGCATTGCTAGTTAATCACCAGAAAGAGAAGGTTTTTATACATGCAGGCTGTCGTGGATGAGAGATGCTGATGAGACTCAGATATTAATCTTCACTCTGACAATGATTTCCTGTCATTACTGCTACATTTATTATAAAATTGGAATTCCAATGACACCCCCCCCCCCCCNCATGTCGCATGTGAGTCCCCAAACTACCGACCTGCAGCAGGTCAGGAAAAAAGTGGCTGAGCACCATAAAAATGCTGCTGTGCCAACAAAAAGCTGCACTGCTGGAACTAAATGTGGTAGTTTTTACCTTCTTTAAAACTAGTTTTTAGGCTCTAGTATTCAGCTGTACGTTTACATGCAGGTTAAACTTCAATTATGCTCAGACTCATGAAATAAATACATTTTTCACACATCATGTAAATACCTTAATTAGAATAAATCAGAGTAATCTTTCTCCAAGTAACAGACTAAGATTATGCGATTGTAAATCGATTTATTCGGGCATGCAAATATAATAACAGTAAGACGCCCCTGTATGCATTTCCTCACCTGGCGACTGACCTCATTCTCCAATTATGCAATGTGTCATGTTTATTTGATGAACCATAGAATCCTATTGATTCCATCAATATATATGTCTACTCCTATTATTGCCTTAGTTGAGTACAGACAAATAATCGGAGTGTAGCGTACATGTAAACGCAGTGATTGATACTTACTCCACATTGTGCTTTGATCCTGTTCAAGCAGCTTTTTTAATGTGCTTTTAAACATGCACAGCTTATGTCACTTTCTGTTTGACTTGTATTTAAATAACATGGCTGCAGCACTGAGCTTTCCTCCATCCTACCTCCAGCTCTAGCATGGCATCATGACGCGCGTTGCACTGAAATGCTGTAAAAGCTGCATGAGTGTTGAGATGTGACTGTTGTATCAGAGCTGAGACCACAAATAAAATGATTTGAATTAGAAATGAAGATGTCAGATTCATGTCAGATTCAATATCTTTATAATGTCATTAAAAGAAAAATGATCAGATGTGGGCTGGTTTTACCTGTAAAGTCGATGTGTTTTTATACAGTATGTGTGTTTTTTTGGTTTTAGTTGGTTTTGACTGTGTTATGCCTGATGGAAGATGTAGGATACTTACTGAGATGGGCATGTTGGACTGTGCTGACCTCTGCTGCCATGTCACAAACAGGTTCTCAATCTTCATCTGTTTCTCCATTTCTGTCAGCACAGTTAAAGCCATTACTTCTCCTCATAGCATGGCCTTTGACAGGTGACAAAAGCACCAAAACTACAAATACTACCACAAATAGTAAGCATTATCATCTGTATTATTATTTCTCAGACCTCTTCGCTCAGCAGCTTTGATCTCCAGCAGCTGGCCGCCGTGTCGGGCCACCACATCTCCTCCATCAGGAGCTCCTGCCAGGGCTCGCACGGTGCAGACGTCCCTCAGTGCCTCATCAAAGGGCAGCAGCTCGGAGGGGAAGTGGAGGGGAGCCATGCTCCGGCCGGAGCTGCCCAGCCGCCCCTGCTCTTTGCTGGGCAAAGGAGGAACTGCGCTCCGCAGCAACGCATCAGGCTCCATGGAGGGGCTGAGGAAGGGGTTAGGATCCTGAAAAAGAAAGAGATGGGGAGAAACTGAAAGAAAGAACTCAAACATATCTCATTATTTAAACACTAGTTAAAAAAAAAAAAAANAAAAAAAAAAAAAAGAAAATTAACAGTGAAACTGTGCACTGTTTCTGCTCATAAGCAAGTTCTAAAAGGACCATACCAGCCATTTTGCACATTTGAGCCTAATATATTCAGTTTTCATACATGTTACGTTACTGACAATCATTTCCCAAAGGATAAAACCGTATTTCAGCTTTCCTGATATTTTGCTAAATCTCTTAATCTTTCAAAATCAAATATTCAAGTGATACACCCACCTTAAAAATCCATGTTTCTCCTGCTAATAGTTACACAGCCTTATGAAGTCACGGTCCTTTAAATTTTTCCATAAACGCAGGTCTTCTTTTGGGACTATATTCCCCGGTGGAGGCATACATTCACTCCACGCTTTTTATTGAGCTTAAACACTAAAATTACATAACTTCTAAAAAAACCTGAATACACATCTTGTTGGTGATGATGGATTACCTATCCCAAGAACGTTTACAGTATCAACAAGTTGATTTTAATAGCTGAATGAACTGAAACCAATGGAGGTCTGGAAGGTAGGAAAAACATTTTTAATTCACCGTTCCAGTAGTATGCTTCGGGAAATGATTATCAGTAATGTTACGTGTATGAAAACTGAATATATTAGGCTCAAACATACAAAATGGGTGGTATGGTTCCTTTAATGCATCATCAGACTAGGTGACAATTTTTGTCTAATGTCCACAAATATGGACATCAAAGTGACATCAACTGGATCCATCAACACCTGCAGCCTGATGCTACAACACGACTAACATCATATCAGAGCTTCTTCATTCATTATTATCCATCATGTACACAAAGTACTGATGTACTTTCAGAAAGCTAACGCTCTACGTGACAGTGTGGGAACACAGGAATAGTTTGATGATGACGTGTATAACTCGTGATGAAGGACTTATTTGTCTGCCCCGGTTCCTGCTGAGTGGAGCTTTTGGCTGAGTTTGTTCAGCAGAGCAGCCCAGATGCCTCGGCGCAGCAGAGCCGGCTGCATCGTGCCCATAGGCTGCAGGGTCAAAGGGCGCTGGTGCTCCCTCTGCTTCTCATCAGGACCGTGACAGACGATGCTCTGTTCAGGCAAATTTTCTGCTGCTCTGACTTTGCCTTCTGTCCACTTTCATTAGCAGCGCAGTGATTAAGAGTGTGGCCATTGGAGGGAAAGGAAAAGTTTGCTTGCTTCTTTTCTTTCAGCCTGTTTCGTATTTTGCTGGAGGGAAAATGATAAAAGGGCATCTTCCTTTTCTGGCTTCTCAAATAAGTCACTGTTTCAGCCTGTTACACAGAAACACGTTACTTCTGTCATATTAGTATTTTTACTCTAAGAGCGAAGCTTTGGTTTGAACACTTGGAGGACGAGGTGTGTATGTGAGTGTTTGTGTGTGTGCACTTGCTGTCTCTTTTTTCTGTCATAAACACACATGCACATACTCAAAGAGCTTGATTCTGCAAAACCATTTTCTTTATTCAAAATGTGTATATATAATTTGCCTGTTTTTGATTTGAAAAAGATATTTTGCATTGCATTTTAGATGCAATGCAAAATAAATATAAATCAGAGCGGCTCTGCTGGGACCATTCATTGTTTGCTTTCCTAAAATGATGATAATTTATAAAATTATTGCATTCAGTGGGACTTCTTTCAGGTTCTGATTGCTGCACAAAGTTTCAATATTCTGCTGGCAGTGAAGAGATAATAAATGTAATGCTGAATAAAAAGCAATGATCTCAGGATATCTTCACTTTCATACTCTGACAGAACTTCTTCTGATAATACTGCAATAATTGACAGCATAATATCATATAATAGATTACATGTATAAATAGATTTAGTTTTAAAAGGATATTATCTGAGGCAGGGCAGCAATATGTCTTTGCCAGCTGGTTTAATGGATTTTCTAGAAAGAGTAAGAGTTTATTATTTCTCTGAGATAAGGCAGCAGTAGGACTGTAGCTAGTCAGGCTGACACGGACATTAATAGAGAAAGAAAAACTAAAATGACATTGTTATTATCCTTTAAGGGTACCTCAACAGCAGTTACTAAGTTAGGAAAAAGCATTACTCATCCTCCTTCTTAACTGACATCTTCTCTGCCTTTTCTATGATTGGGCAGCAAACTGCTCGACATAAGTCCAGTTCTGGAAGCTGCAGACTGCCACAATCCACATGCAGCTCAGAGGAAACGCTGGCAGAGACAGCCAGAGAAAAAGCCCTTCTTCCAAAGTCCTTACAGCCCTGCGTGAGGCCTGTCCTCTCACGCTGCGTCAGGCTTTCCAGCTCCTCAGCAGTACATGTGGACATGAAAATCACTGAGCTTAAAGTTGAAAACTGAGTCTTCCTGCACTACTGTCCTCTTACTCACCAGTGAGTTGGACATGCCAGCTGACTCGTGATGCAAGAGAGGAGGAGGAGAGGAGGAGGAGTACGAGCATGAAGGACACGCGATGTTAAATATGCTTAGCAAACACAATAACTGGCAGCACACTTAAAAACTAAATCATATGAAAAGCCCTTATTCAAATCTCCATTTAACACCTGATCATAAATAATACAGAAGCGTAAATGGGAAATGACAAAGGGTCAAATGCATTCAGGTACTTAAGTGCTTCATTTTGGAAACCAGGCCATTAATCTGACAGCCTTGTACTTCCTAAATATGATCAGGAAATGACAAAAATACAGGGAATGTTCCAAGAATAAAAATTCTTTGCAGAAACACATGGCCACCTTGTTTCTAAAAAAAAAAAAAAAAAAAACTTAAACTTAAATTTAAATATTGTCATGTATCTTCTGGAGAACTGCCCTGTTCAAGCCCCTTGAGGGATTTATGCAGCTCTCCTTCACATTTTCTTTTTATTTTTTCTTTTCTGACATTTCATATTTTTTTAGTTGTATTTTGATATATGGGAAAACAAATAAACTAAACTAAATCAAAGTGAGAAAAGACCATCAAAGGCATATTGATGCACAGCTCCATATTTAATACAGGAGCCCAGCCCTATACCAGACATTTAACACAGACAACAACCCTAAATAAAGCAGCAAAAAAGCAGCGATGGAGCTTTAAACCTCTGAGATTTAAACCTCCACCTAAAAACATTTACAGAGAATTCACCTGTTATTAATCTCATCTGGATCTGCATATCTGCTCTGGAGGGAGAAATCAATCTGCACAGTGTTCACCAAAGTCTGCACATTTATTTCGGCGGCATCAGTGTGATTTAATATTTTTTTTTGTTCAGTTCGTGCAGTAATTCATATTTTATCATGCATTTATTCCTCGCAGCACAGATTCACTGAGTCATAAGTTCAGCAAATCATGATGGCTGTCGCTCTGACGTGCTTTTGATGCTTGGCATTGAATTGCAAAGTACCATGAACCAGAACACCCAAAATAACACCTACAAAAACCGGCACCCAGCAGGTGAAAATGCCTCAGACATGATGTGATGCAAACAATGTCACTGAGGGTTTAAGCTGCTGGTTAAAAGGTAGAAAACGTCACTCTAGTGGGCAGAAATGTGATCATTGCAGGTATAAATGCTGTCTCTGCTGTCCAGCAGCAGTTTAGGCACTTTGAATGTTGGCGCCCTGCGTACCATGAACAACTACTTAGAACTTAACTACACATTTGTAATTGTAACTAATGGACAGAGGTGTGTAGTAACACGTTTCATTTACTCTGTTACATTTACTTAAGTAACTTTTTTCACAAAATTGTACTTTACTGAGTAGTTTTATTGCAGGATACTTTTAACTGATACTTGAGTATAATTTTGAAGATAAAAATATACTTTTACTCTGTTACATTTGGTCGCACTCTTTGCATTACTTTTGATTTCACTGTTTGAATTTAGTCACGTTCAGTTTTTCTCTCATTGTCAGACACTACACTGTCTGCTTCAGCTCCCAAGTAGCCACGCCCCCACCCTCCATTTCCATGATTTCACCCAGAGCAGAACAATCATGGTGGAATCAACAGCAGGAGGTTTAGAAGAGGCACATCCCTGCCACACATTTAAATGCTGTTTTCTTTTCAGCAACATAATGTGTTGCGTCTTTGTCTGCTAAAGATGCGACATTTCAGCTTCTAAGAATCAACATGGAACTTGAGAAAACATGTGGCAGTAAGCTGCAACGTTAGCTACTTAACTAGCTGCTGCTGCTAATGCTAACTCAAGTTTTCCAATTCTGTCCTGTGTAAATTCATGAAGCTAACCTAGCTAACTGTCTTGGGGCCAGGCCAGAATTGTCATGATTTGTTATGTGGTAAATATTTGATTTATTACTGTCTACTGTTTCTTTATATGATATGATTTGGATGTATTAGAAGCTACATATGGCTACTTTGTATTTTTTTCCTCAGACGAGCCTTTATAGCTTGTTGATTATTCTAAATAAGCTTGATCAAAGTTACTCACTACAAAAGTAATCTTTTTAATAGATACTTTCTTACTCCCACTCAAGTCATTATTTTGGTGACTACTATTACTTATACTTGAGTTACTATTATCATAAAGTAACAATACTTTTACTTGAGTACAGTTTCTGGCTNTATACTTGAGTTACTATTATCATAAAGTAACAATACTTTTACTTGAGTACAGTTTCTGGCTACTCTATCACCTCTCAGAAAACAACCAAACTCAGATGAGTTTGGTTATTTTCTATATCACCGATGTGTAAAAAAACAAGTGGGATGTACACAAGCAGCACACAGGTACACAAACCTGCCCTCAAAGGTAATGCACGTCTGCTCTGCTAGCAACAGAGAGAGAGAGAGAGAGAGAGAGAGAGTGTCTATTGGGTTCGATTTGAATGAAATCTANAACAGAGAGAGAGAGAGAGAGAGAGAGAGAGAGAGAGAGAGTGTCTATTGGGTTCGATTTGAATGAAATCTACTGAATTCTCTGTAAAATGTTGCAGGACCTGAGTGAGTTCACCTGTCCTGATCAGATTAACCAGGTGGAAAGCAGAGACACCTGCTACAGGTAGGAAACCACATCCCACTTCTACCTGCAGCACAAACAGCCCTCACCATCAGTTTTTATCAGCATAGACCTCTTCCTGGTACTCATTTTAGTACCACACCGAAAAAACTGTCTGCATCTGTATTATGGATGAAGACAAAACTTTAATGGAGGTCAACTGTTTGTGTTTTTTTTTTTTTTTTTTTNTTTTTTTTTTTTTTTTTTTTGAGCTGAGAGCATGAAGTAAAATATGAATTCCATGCTTTTATTTTTTTCTAGAAAGGATTGTGTAATCATAAACCTAATAGCTGGTCTTTCAGGTCAGAAAGCACTCCATCCCTGTAAAAGCTGCATGTGCACCTTAACATGCTAGAATGCATGATTCTTAGGATTTCTGCTAGTTTTCATGTTACAAATGGAAAACGGAGCCCTAAAGGAATCCCTAATCCTCCTGCTTTTTATTGCTTTGCCATAAATCAGCCTGATCACCATGCAGACGCATTTGTACGAGAAAGCTTTAAAAAGAGCCACGTGTGTGAGTTTGAATGTGGCGTGTGACAAAGGTTAATGGTGAACAGGTACTGACTCTGCTAACATGGAATTTACTCTGATTCCTCCGCGGGACACAACAGCTGCATATCATCTGCCCCAAGACTTGCTGCCTCCTGCGGTGTTGTGAATCCAGATGCTTCGTAACAGGACGATTCCACCTCAACTTGCAGCTCACAACTGCCCCCAAATCCCGGCCACATGTACCGACAGCGGCGACTGCTTCAAACAGGTTTGCTTTATCACCCAGTAATGCAGAAAAACACATAAACAGGTATTCTGTGGGTCTCTGCAAGCTGTTTCCTTTACTCACTGACTCAGCCCCCT
>VXCM01009156.1:0-14007 GCA_014773175.1 Lucifuga dentata | reverse complement strand
TTTTTAGAAATTTTTTATTTTCTCCTCTTCCCAGTATTTTCCGAAACTCCAATTTGACTTGACAGTGCCCTCATCATTGACGATATCGTCATCCCAGTCGACCGGTATGTTCGACTCCCCTTCCTCCTCTTCCTCTTTTTGATCCTCCTGTTCATTTTCTAGCCAAAGGGCGTCATCCTCTGATCCATCCAAAGCGTTGCTGATGGATGGGCACTGGGACCCCGACTGGCACGTCTTGATTTCTTCATAGCCTGTAGGACACCCGGGCTCTTTCTCCACTCCGGTATTTGTTTCTCATTCACACCAAAGTGTGAAGCTGCTTTGCAGTTATTATGCTGTGTAGCATATTNGGTATTTGTTTCTCATTCACACCAAAGTGTGAAGCTGCTTTGCAGTTATTATGCTGTGTAGCATATTTAGCAACGTGAATCTTGAAACTAGCGTCATACGATGCTCTTTTCCTCTTCTGAGTCTGTGTAATTTCCATTCTGTGTTGTATCTTATCTCATGCTTCTTGCTAATAACGCACAAAACATGACGTTGAACGAGATTACTAGATAACATTACCTTATCGGAATATGAAACAGCATTTTTATATGGTTGTCTCTGATTGGCCCGTTCCACTGTCTTTGACCAATCACAACAACGCTTTCTGACTGCAACATATGGCAGCTGCAAAATGTGCTGGATAAGCTATTTAGCCAGGAAATATCTGATTCTAAGGTATGATTTTAACTATTTTTTAATGGTAGTGGCAATGTAGTGGTAATTAGTATTTCTACCGCTGGAAATTTCGTTCTGTGGGATGTGGATTTTGAATTACTCGAATATAAGCAAACCCCCAAAAATGTGTCGGAAAATTTGGTAAAAAAAAACTTGGCTTATATGTGAGTATATATGGTAATTTTTGCAATGAGAGCGTGTTTGTTTCAGTCCCATGAATAGAAGTATTGTCCTACTTTGTTAGCTCAGCTTGCAGTCTTTGTGATATTGATGGCAGACACTATTTTTGCATGTGAATTCTTTTTAATGAATATGACAAAACACATATTGCACCCAAATGAGCATCATGTTGATGTTCATAAACACCATTACTTCCTCCAAACCATGCCACACAGGACATCTACAAGAAAGAAGATCTGCCAAAAGTAGGTGAAAGGTAAGTGAAAGCCACTTTGTTCAGATCATGTTGCAGTTGTGTAGTTTGCCACCTTGCCATAATTGCATTTATGCTAGTTGTGACCTCCTAAACCTGTGTGTGTGCTGGTGTGTAGCATCCTAAGTCAAATGTCTGCGGGACAAGTCTTTATTGCACTGTTGCATCGCATTTGCATGAACAGTATGGTTAGATTATCTATTGTATCCATTCCTTTATCAGCCTTATGTTTATTTTGGCTTCCTTGCCGTCACTGGGCCTAAATGCCTGTAATATTGGTTCTGTGACAGAGTAACAGAACTAAACCTTTTTTTTTTTTTTAAGGATTTTATGGAAGCTTTTGGTAGCTGATGCCAGGCTTGTTAGAATTATTAATGAACAGAGAATTTGAATTTTTCTGTTGGTCACATTTAAGCAATGAGACCTTCTGTTTGTTTCAGTAGTGTGGGTAGAGGTGTTGTCCTTGTTTAGCTCATAGGTCCAAGTGACATATATGACAGACACGCAGTACATGATAATTCCTCACGTAACTTGAACTATTATGATAAAACCCATATTGCATACAGTTAATCATAATATTTGTGTTGTTGGTCGCCATACTCTAACTCAGCCTATGCTAATGACATCTTCAACCAGTGTGATGTCATAAGACAAAATGTCTTACTCATATGTCAAGACATTCTGTCATAAGACAAAAATGTCTTTGGCATATGAGTAAGGTCAGTTGCATTGCATTATCATCATCTTTTTAGTTTGCATTTTCTATTCTAAAGCCTGTTGCAAAATCCAGTGTTGTTTGTGTTTCTTAAAATACTGTCCACACTAGTTTGTTAGTTGGGCCACATTTATGCAAAAAATGTCACTAAGTAATGCAAAACATTTTCATGAGTGAATCTGGCTTTCATAATGGCTAGTGCCTACCCAGCTTGCTACGCAGCAAATATGTCTTATGATGGTGCTGTCACAGTGTAGGTTTGTTGCAGTAGAAACAAAAACAAAATTCAAACAACATAATTTTTCATATGGCCTTTGGTTAGTTACATACAGTACAGATGTATAAATGTCTGGACAACTATATCAGGGTTTTACCTGTGGTCTGTGTGTTTGGAGGAATAAGAGAATGGCAAACCAAACTTTAACATTGTACAATAGTTGAATTTTAATTTCTAGAGAAATGGAGATTAGAAAAAGCTTTAAAAAGCTTGGTTGCTTAATCTAAAAAATATGTATGTATGCTTACCTGGCATGGAAAACATGGGTGAAATAATTTCAATGTCAAAGAAAATCTCAGGAAGAATTCAGAGTAAAAGAATATCTTGAATCTACCTAAATCAGTGTGTAAACAAAGCCCACCGGTTGTCCATCATAGTGCTATCACAAATTTAGGCTTTCAACACAATATCAAAGGACAGAACCTTCATCCTTAATAGAAACAGAATTGCTGTGAATTCAGGTCAGATCTCTGCTAGATTTATGCTCAGTTTTTCAGTCTTTCACTCACTCATATAGACACACACGGCACACATGCCTCTGCTGGGAGCCACAGGTGTTGGCAGTGATGGCTATGAAATGAATTCTTACTGAATGAAGGTTTCAGCATCAATTTGAACCTCTCACCTTGGCAGACCACCCCAATGCTTTCATCATTCCTTGGTTTGTATCACTTTACCTCGTCTCCCACCATTCCCTTTCAGTATTGTTCTCATCCCCGTTTTTCTCAATCCATCTTGCTCTAATCATGTGTGTCGCTTGTCTTTTATATTCTTTGACCCAGCTCATTGGATCTATTTTTGTTGCAGGGCTCATAGCAATAGAAATGCTTTGTGCTGCAATGCTGCTTGGAGAGAGCATTTTTTTAGAGAATGCAAAATACTCATGGCCACGCATTTCTGGTTTTGAGTGGTTTTACGTTATGCTTACCATCTGCATTTACAAAAAAAAAAAAACCTTTATAGATTTCAATTTTCCTCTGTTTTGCTTGTCAAATTGTGCATCTTTCTATTAAGGTCTAGCCCAGATATTTTAGATAGACTTTCGCTTTATTTAAGGACATTTATAAGGGTTAAAGAGGAGCCTTTTGTCGCATTGAAAGAGATTGTGAGATTTTGTCAGCTGGATTGAACTGGACAAAAATTAAATCACCAAGAAATAACAATGTTGACAGTTCAGCGGTATGTGGGGAAACTAACACACTCTTTAACATGCATAGTCAGACACATAATTATTCAAGTGAGTTTTTAATGAAAGAGATTGAGAGTGTCTGGCCAACAGCAGTGCAGGAAAAGAAAACACTCTAAACGGGGTCAGCTATACAGTACTGAGAGAACATATCACCATTCATTGAATTATCATTTTATTTTAGCTACATAAATACATTTTGGCAACTTTTGACATTTCAAACACTTGTACTAGTTGTGAATAGAGTTCTGTTGTAATTGATTTCACATCTGTGAAGATCAGAGTGGAGTTGTTTGACTCAAGTGCTGTCTCTGTGCTTTTTGATCTTCCCTCTGTTTTTTTCATTATTGTCAAATCAACACGAACCCATTTTTTTATGGATGAGTGTATTCAACAAAACTGACCTCTTCCAATTACAGGGAGTGTAAGGCAATTCTATTTTGGATGAAAGCCTTCCTGACAGCATGTCATTGTTGAAATGAGCACTTCATCCCCTCTTTTATCTCTTAATAACTGCTGAAGACAGCCACAATTCTATTTAGTTATTTTTAGATTGCACTACACCCCTGATGAAGGTAGTTGGCTGGGCCTGAATAATCATGTTGTTTGAGCCTATTCCTGTAGTGTTGTGGTTTTAGATTGCGCTTCAGTTGCTAATTGTGTCTGAGTTTGAGCTAATTCTCATCCATTTCTCATAGTCGTCGGCATGGACAATGTTTTTGTGTGCTGACTCACACTCTGAACCAATTAAGATTATTGGCTATGTCTAGGTATATCTTTAACTATCTAAAATTAAAATATATCATGAGATAAATTGTTATTATATCCTAGTCTTAACTCACACATTCATACACAGTCGCACACACACAAACGCAGGCTTTATGTGTTGGCATATTGCAGGTCTGTCCTTGCCGCAGCTCAGGGTAAGCAGACAGATGCAAGGGTCGCTGCCTCACAGCTCGCGGAGGGGCTAATTGAGCCCTAGTTGCTTTAGGAAAGTAAACAGATTAATGACAATGTCTTTATTTTATTCTGTGCTTTCACACATTTTAATGACTAGAATATAGCATGCAGAGTGGACTGTTATCACCTTCTGCTAAGGATTGCAGTTCCCGTGTGTCTTAAGGAGCAGAACAAATTTTGTCATTGGTATTGGTATTGAAAGTATAGTGCAAGACAGCATGATGTGCTGCATTGGCTGAAATTGGGAAAGTTAGGAAAATTATGGCTTTCAGCTTTTAACATGAAAAGATAATACAACAATATTGTATTGCTTTTACTGCTGAGATAATTATGTCTTGTGTTGAAAGCATTACAGTAGCTTTAATATGTTTTATATGACTTGATGATTTAGCCCATTATAAACAGAGAATAAAAGTCTGGCTCAGTGTAGATACAGCATGTGTGAAAGACATTCACACGCACAGACACGTTGCCATCTACTGCCGTTTATCTCACTTCAGTCTCAGTGTCAGGCTGTTGTCTTGAGACCATCTCTGCTTCCAGTCAGAAAGCTGCTGAATGACTGCCGACTGGTATCTTTGATGAGGTCAGACGGGCAGAAACGTGCGTCCAGACACAGCTGGAACATCACCCTGCAGAGAGAAATACTGTGTATCATTTTTTTTTCACAGTACATTTCTTTTTTCTTTATCAAGTTTCATCCAATGTATGTGTGGGTGTCTGCTTGAGTGTGTGCATGTGGACGTGTATGGGTGTTTAGTTCTTTTTTCCCCCTCATTTCTTTACTGCTCCCCNCCCCCTCCCCACACACACACACACACTTTTCTTCATCCGTCCCTCAGCATCTCCTTCTTTCCTCAAAGATAAAGTAAAATTCCAACTACGTGTCAAGGTGTCTGCCTACTCTAATAGGTATTTAAAGGAATGCAATTAGTTTGATGTGAAAGTCATTCAACCTTCTCAGCCACCCTATTCTATCTTAATGTGCAACAAACATAATACCTGGGTGTTTTTGCCTTTTAGCGAGTCACAGCCATGAAACTCAACCTCCTCAACCATACTAACTGAACAATAGCATGCCCTTGATCAGTGCTAACAGTAGTTGCTTTACTTTAATGAAAGCATGTAGCTTGCTACTTATCCTGATGAACCCGAGCCATTAGACAGTGATTAAACATGAGCTCAGCAATTTATGTTCTTAATTTATTGATTTGCATGTAGGTAGTAATGCAATTTCAGCACATACATCAGCCTGTAACATTGAAAGAGCAAATCTTTGTGCAAAAATACAACACAAGCATTGCATCCAGTGAGTTACCGACAAGCCCATCAGTGAAGTGCAGTGAAACTCTCAAGACTAATTCCTCACTCATGACGAAGATAAAACCTATGCAATCAAAAAGCACACACCATAGCCAATCCTGCATCTTGGTGCATGCCAAAAAACAAAAACAAAAAAACAAAAAAAAGCATAAATGATGCATGATGGTGTAAGCGCCAACCTTTAAACTGACAAGCCTGCCAAAATGCTAAGGCAAATGCAATTATTCACAGGTCCAATTTGGCATAAAGGCTGCTATTTTTCATCGACGAAGAGTGTTACCTTTAAGTTTGCTGCGACCCTGACAAAGAAAGATAAAAAAGCTCTCAGTTCTCCAACTTCCAGTGCAATGAACTTAACAGAATTATAACAGTTACCGTTAAGACCAACTTGAAACAGACTGGATGTTACAGACTGAGCGACTTCATAAAACTAATTCAGACATCAACAGGGAACATGAGAAAATGAATCTCTGCATTGGCTGTGAGGCTTTGTCTTTCAAGAGAATTTCAGCATCAAAGCACATGCACCGAGGACATGGGGCATCTGTCTGGTGACATCCAGCTTCAAAGTGCACTCAAAAATTCATTGAGAACATTGGACATTTATTTTAACGTCTCTCTCTGTTCTAACATATATCAAAGAGTTGCTCTGTTCCACAGGGCAGCTGCTGCGATGCCACTGTTGGGATTTGGATGGGGGGGCTTTAGGGGATGCAGCAGGCTATTTTTCCCTAACCTATACTCTATATAATAAACCGTAGCCTATTAATTACATTTTTGAAGATTTTTTTTCTTTTTCTTTTTGGCTTCATAGGTTGTTTTGGAGTATTTTTTTTTTTTCAACAAAGTGAAACACATCCAGGAAGATTTCAAGTGCTTGCAATTAATAAATCCTTGTGATTTAGTCTTTGGTGTCCCATTCTGTCCTGAAGAACTACATGCTGCTTCAGAAGCTTTTCTAGCAGCATGAAAGAGCCACAGCTTTTATTGGCTGGCAGTGGTGGAGGGCCCCCCTGCCTGCTTAAAGTAAGATCACTTGTCAGCTTCAAGGTTACGTTCCACAGCCTGACAGCATTTTTACCGGCCTGTTTCAGGGGTGACTTCCTTTGTCTTGCTTGGTCGTTGTTCTGTTTCTAAAGATAAAAAAACAAAACTTCAGCAGATAATCTTTGTTTTCCACACACATTAGCTAAACACATTTTCAGCATTGAAAAACACCATGAATAGGACAGGAGGTAAAGTTACATTTAGCAAAAAATATTAATTAAGTGGTGCATTTAGTGGCAAAGTAGTGCAGCCCAGGTCTCGGTGAATGTGTAATCATTGTTCACCTTTGACCCTTGTTAGATTGTAAAGTACAATGAAAGGGTTTGACTTTGACAAGAGGAATTTAACCTTTCACCACCACCACCTGCTAAAAACAGCTCCACTGCCCTTGGCAATTGAGTTATTCCCTGTTATTTGGCAGAGGTATAGAAGTACTCATGCATAAGTGAAATCGTCAACTGTCACACTTAAGCACAATGCATGATTGTGGGTACCTAGACACACATGCGCACTCACAAGAAGTGTTGCACAGCTTCAGATTTTCCACTTTGGTAACAAACAATACCTTCCTCATCTGTCTCTGACTTGTATCATGGCCATGTTCACGGCTTTACCTTGATGTGCATGCACACGTGCATGTGCACACACAAGCACTGTTGCAGTAATATTTTGTTTTTCAGCACTTAATCCTCCTTCTGTCATGGCATCTTGGGGATGTGTAGTATCCATTACCTTTGTCCTCACAATGCCTTGGAGATTACTTTATCATCCATCTATATCAGTCTGTCTCTAGTTCCAAACGTATCCCTCCTTTCCTCATTTTGTTTTTCCTCTCATATAGTTTGTCTCTCGATCCCTCCTCTCTCGCTTCCTCTCTGTCTCAGCTAATTGTATTAATAGAAGCCAACCACTCAAACATCAGTGGGTTCGAAATGATCGCAGCTCCTTTTCTCTTTCTCCAGAGATAAAAAGAGGGATGATGTAAGAGAGAAAGGAAGAAACAAGGATAGAGATAGAAAGAGGGAGAGCAAGGAAAGAGAATCAGAAATGAGATAAAAATTGAGGAGGGAGAGAGGAAAAGTAATTAAAGCAAGGGAAGGAAGGGAGAGACTTGGGACCCCACTCAATAAATCAGAGCTGGTGAGCAACCTGTTAGTCTCCAGGCTCTTTTTATTGGTCACCGAGGGTCTGCTAGTATTTGTCACTGGGGTCTCGCTGTATGTGATTGGGTGGTCAAGTGTGTGTGTTTGTCTCGAAGGTTTTCATCGATAACATATGGATCGAGGCCACAGGGAGAGAGAGGAGTCATGTTGGGGATAGTAGAAGATGTGCAGAAGAGCGGTTTCTGTGTGTATTTGCATATGCGTGCGTGTGTGTCTGTGTAAGAGAGAGAGAGAACAAGTAAGATTTATAAGAAATGAAAGAGCATACGGTGAGAGAGTGCAAAAATAGCCTTCATTAACCAAGCCAGTCGAGCAGCGTATGTATATCTGTGCATGGGTGTGTGTGTGATGAATCATGATTCAAGACCCCCTTGAATTCTTCGACACCCAGAGGCATTAGGGTCATTATTGATGACAGGACTCCTTGTGATAAAGGGTTGTTTGTGCATGTATGCTTGTGTGTATTTGTGTACACAATTAGGCCCCTCTGGCTGCCATTACAGTTGTAGATCACAGCAGCAGGGTCAACCAGAGAGAGAGAGAGAGAGAGATGTAAGGAAGTCACATTAAATAACAGGGACACAGAATTCAATGCTAGAGAGTCCCCTCCAACAAGCCCTGAGAGACTGACCTACACATACGGACACACACACACACACAACCCTTTATCACAATCACACACACACATACACACGTCAGCCAATTAGTAGATGCGCTGCAGCAGTGACATAAGCAACCCTCCCCTTGGGAATCCCCCCTCCTCTTGACTGAGTTCATAAGTTGCCAGTGGATTGATATTCAGTCAGCATTTTATCTTTAAAGCACCCATTCCCCCTTTGTTGCTTTGTTGGGAGCTTCATGTTATGAAACCTGAAACATAGCCAGTGTGGTATCTTTTCAGTTATTATTGAAATACTTGGCAGTTATTCCACATTGCCTGAAAAGTGTCATGGCCAAGGCAGTCAAGCCTTTGATGCCAGAGATCCCTTTTATACTGGGAGACATTGTTAGACATTACAGCTATCTGCCCAGTTATTTTGAGCTGTCCTCAAACATTCAGTTTGCAGACTTTTAAAAAATGTTGTATGCTGTTGTATTTTCTTTCCCCTTCATTTACTTTTTTATTTCTTGTTTTATTCTGATAATTATATGCATTATTTTCAGTATTTGTGGTAGTAGTATTAGCAGTAGTAGTAATAGTACCAGCAGCAATAGCAGTTGTCTATAAATACAGCTTACATCTATTTACGGTGTTGACCAATATTCTTTGTCAGTACATATCGAGCTAAGGCATTTTTCAACCTCAGGAAAAGCATTTTTGTAAATCTCAATATATCAGACATGACAGCAATCACACATAGAGACTAGGGGACATTTTGAGGAAGAAAAAAATCAATATTTGACTTTCACAATCAATGTACTAGCTCATCAGTCAATTTTAGCATTATATCACCAGTGTCTCATCTCAGTGCTTTTGGTTCTTTAAGTGGGTGTGCATTAAGTTTATATTTGGATTGCAGCTTGAGCCTTTAAGAAACATTTGCTCTTTATGGCATAAAAAAATGCTTGAGAGATTAGGGGAGGGACATAGTCAACAGCTTGATTTTTATACTTGTGCCTCATGTTAAGTCATATAAGGATTTTGAATGTATGGACTGAAAAGCAAGCAAGCAAACAAACATAAAAAAAAACCTCAAAATGATTGAATATGGACACTCAGACTGCCTCTCTACTATGATACAGATGCGACTTAATGTGGCAATATGGCATCTTCTTTGGCTAAGCATTTTCACGACACATGAAGCGTTGCATCCCAGTCACATGTGGAGCTCAGCAGCAGTGCAAAGCCATTATCACCCCTTCGGGCAGAGGGAATATGAGCTGAGGATTACCCTGCAACAGACAAATGTTGCCTGACTCAGCCATTATCCCAAAGCCCCCCTATTTGCTTTAGCCTTGCATTGATCACGTCACCTCCATGGTCAGGTCTGCTGCCTTTCAATCCCTCAGCTGTGTACTAGTTCTACCTGGCAACCACTTCACCCTGTGTGATATGTATGTAAGGTTTGTGAATAATCCCACTAAGAGCAGAATATCAGCTACATTAAAAAAAGAGACCAGGGCAACTTACTGTTGAGTGAAGGAAGTTCTACCGTTTGTATTCTTTGCAGTCTTAACACACATCATTACTTATTCCCATAACACTGGCATTTTAAAATTTTAAGCTTGTAAGCTTGACATTTAAGGGGAAAGTTAATAGTTTTATGAAATAAATGCAAATCTGCTGCCCAAATAAATAACGGATGCTTGGAAAAATGAACTTTCAATATGTAACTGACTAACTAGCTGGCAGAATAAGAGTCTCAAGAGACATTGTGTTTACAGTAATCCATCATGATATTGACTCCAGCATAGATATCGCTCTCACCAAATCCCTGAAAAGCCATTTTGCATTTTGAAGACAATAGCTAGCACTCCAGCTTCCATCTGTCTACTAGTGGTGGTCAGCTCACAAGCAACACAATTCACTTCACCTCATTTCCATCATTCTGAAATGATGTCAGATGATGCCCCTCAACCAAATACATACACAGACATACATGTGCCCATGAATGGCCCATGATGAAGCGGAAAGAGCTGTCACATGTAAAATGAACAGGTCTGCTTTGACCATTGAAGAATTTCCTAACAATGCTAAATCAGGGGCTGCAGTATTTTTAGGAAACTTAGTACATACACACATTCTTGGATACATCTGAAATGACACATCTAAGGTGTTTTCTTAATTGAGCAGATGCTTTGCTACATCACCTTTGGCAGATCATCACAAAATTATCATCAGTGAGCGCTTGCATTTGGGAAAACAAGCTAATTCTTTAAATCTCAACAAACATTGAAAATTAATTTTCAGTTGCAGTCTGGGTGTTCACTGCACAGATTTTAGATAGGACTTTTTTCATTCTGAAAATTAAGATTAAATTCAGTATGAATGGTTCAGTATGCATTTCTGCAAGGCGTTTTATATAGGTATAAATTCAGCAGTATTGCATTTCCCAGTTTTTATTATACAACTAGAAATGTTGTTCTTGCTTGTATTAAATATGGTCATTTAAGTATGTACTTCCTAAAATATACTACTGAGAATAGAATAATACACTAGAAATGATTTATCTCTTTTTCATTGCCATTATTTGTGTGTTTATTCACAAGTCTCTAAGAAGGACACATTGAATTATTTTCACTATAATGGAAAATGGAGTGCAGTACTAAATACTCCAGAGAGATGCTGGATCGTATGCAGATACACAACTCCCACACACATTTTAAATGAGTCCATGTCAAGAGGCTGAATGGAGGAGAATGTGGCCGGCTGTATAAATAAATGGTCAGCGTGAAAAAGAAAATATGCAGGGTGTGAAGGATGCCCAATTGGAGGACTTCCTAATGTAGTGAAAGCAGCAGGACAATAGCAATGTCAAGTCAGCATATCCTTCATGGTCGTGAACTATCACCTTGGTAAATGATCCCTGGTCAGCACTTAAAGAGGCTTGTAAACCTGAGTGGGAATCCAGATCCAGCCTCCACCCTTATCACCAAGCTTCTGTAAACCCACTGCTTTCACAACCCTTTTTAAGTGACCCTCCCCCAGCACAAGGATTATATACTGTAGCTTTCACGGTAAACCAGTGGCATAAAAGATTAGCTCTATGACATTGTTAAAGAGAGCAAGCCAATTATTGTGGATAAGTGCTTAACAGAGCTTTATATACATGATCCCTTGTTAAAGGAAAAATCCACTATCAGATATATTTCTGAGATGTCTCTTGCAATGGAAAGTTCTGCTTCCAGGCATTCAAGTGTTACAATTCACTTTTATGGCAAGTCCACATTGCTTTAGTGGTGCCCAACCTAGTTCATCTATGTTTACCTTTATGATATGGACACCAAAGCCAGGAATCAAACAACTGCACAGCTTCAGTCTTTATCCTTATAGAGTGGAAGCTGGCAGCGACATCTTGCACTTTTGGCCATAAATTCCACTCTTCTCAATGGCAACGATAGTTAAGCATGTGTGTACAATGTAAGTTGTTGCAACTCAATCTTAAGCAACCATTTCTGACAGTCTACTGCTAATTGGTGGTTGAATGCATGTCCACCCTCAACAGTTTGTGTACAGAACTAGAAGATATATCTTACTCTTAAAATCCCCATAGGGAACGTTGTAACTTTTTGCACAGCTGCAGTCGAACAAATGTGGGTTGAGCATGTGTTCATTATGCTGTAAGTGATTTCCTAAATCTCCCAAAAAACACTGTAGGAAATAAGTTGTTGCATATTGCTAAAATCCACCTAATTAGCTCTGCCTGTGGTTTCTACAAAAAGGAAGTGGGGAAAGGTACACCCCACTTCCAAATGAGTTTCCCACAATTAGCTCCATGTCTGACAATTGAAAGAGTTGTTATATGTGTAAGATGAGATGGTAATGGCAACAGTGATAGCATAGTGACACAGTTGAGAAAAAAAATTCAGATGTCTCATGATGCTACTGTGGGTGTAAAAAATTGCTTTCGTTGTTCTGCTATTCTGTATGTCTCTCCATGCTTACTGAAAATCCATAAAAATTGAGGGGGTCCACAGAGAAGCACTTGATTTTTGATTGGGAAACTAACACCCCCAACCTGTAATTTACTATCCATTTATTTCCGATTCCCAATCTCCTAAACGTGGTATCCTAAAGAATCAAGACAGGAAGAAGCAGCTTGATGAAGACAATGGAAGAGATAGAGAGATCAAGCTTGACAGAGATGCATAGAAAAAAGAGAAAGTGAGAGAGATTGATGAAGTGAGAGGACAGGAGGAGGAGTAAGGCGAGGAGAGTGAATGCTATCAGTCAGTGAAATATACCCCGTGCCATCGGCACCAAAGGAAAACATCACTGTTCTGGGGNCTATCAGTCAGTGAAATATACCCCGTGCCATCGGCACCAAAGGAAAACATCACTGTTCTGGGGTGTCAAGTTGAGATGGACGACCGGGACACTTGCTCTGTGTGAGATCATCTGTGTGTGTGTGTGTGTGGGCATCTGAGTATGTGTGAGTGTGTGTGAAGAGAGAGAATGAATTCCTGTTTGATACATCACAGGCACAAAAGTAATGGCTCACTGTGAAATCACTGCAAGCTTCCTGAGGTGTGCACTATCCATGTATATATACACATCAGACACACAGAGGTCCAGCAATCAACACCATCTTTATTATGGTCTGCTGTGGCAGGTAAAAAATGATCATATCGCCATGGGAGGCTTGTGTAGCTTAGCTGCAAGTATTGGCTATTATTTGCTTCCTTGGCACAGACCTTGTGTTTGAAACACTGCAAATAAAGCAGTGTATCCTGGGTATTTCCTCAGTAATCCTATATTTTTGTGTGCTTTTTTTGTTTGTACTTTTTTTGAAAGCGAGTATTGTTTGCAGACGATGTTATGTGTCTACCTGACTCAATTTACAAGAACTTTGTTTAGAGACTTTGAATCCCTGTGTTGGATAAACTTTGGTGTTTTGTGAATAGAGAAGATAGCGATAGATAAGAGGCTTTCTGTATTGCTCAACTTCTTTGTGTGTCAAATCAGAAAAGTTAGTATTTATTTCTGTGCTCAGATTGAAATTGATCTTAAATGTGCAGATAGCCCGTTTGATGGGCATTTATTTAGGTTATTCAACTCCCTTCAACATCATATGCATACTGATTATTGAGCATTTAAGGCTTAATCAAGGTCTCTATCCTCCTTCCATGATTTTCAAATCATGCCACCAGACTCCACAAGAATTTGTGAATAAGAGACTTTTTAATTATTTCCATGTCACAATGGAAAAATAAAGTTAGAATTAAGGGATGTTTGAAAATCAGATCCACAATGATGTCAAACCAAAGGTAGTATACTTAGTGCATGCTACTGTTTCATGAATTACTGCAGACTGTGACGGGTGGGATTTGGACCCAAATGCAGCACACAGTACAACTCCGACAAGTAAAGTTCTTTANTGTGACGGGTGGGATTTGGACCCAAATGCAGCACACAGTACAACTCCGACAAGTAAAGTTCTTTAACAGAGTTCTCAGTCAAACACAGAGGCAGGCAGAAAAACTGGCAGGACAAAGTGCCTATACAGACACAGTCAA